>CAXKVR010000473.1:0-90208 GCA_964058845.1 Carex sylvatica
AAGGACCTCCTTGCAATCAACCAAGCTCAGTGCTACTGAGTCCTTGGCTGCAAGTCTTCACCGTGGATTGCATGTAATTGAAGAGCAAGAGAACAACCAAAACAATTTAAATCCACGGAGATCTTTTGTTGGCCTTTCCTTTGATCACTTGGCATTGAAAAATCAGTCTCCTCAAAAGGCTGGTGAAGGTGCTACTGCTACTTTCATGTGCTCTTCTTGCAAGAAGTTGGTAGATGGGAACAGGTCTGAATCGAAAGATTCTCAACTTGTTCTTATCAAAGAGCAACAGGAGAGTGATGAAACAAAGCAGGAAGAATCTACTATAAAGGTATGCTAATTAGGTTGATCAATTTTCAATTAGAGAAAAAGATCAAGAAAAAAAAAAAGAGTTGACATAAGGGAATATTTTCACTTAACAATTTTTTTTCTTTCCTAATTTTGTCAGGATACAAATAAAGTGAGCAACAATATTTCTCAGAGAGAGGTAGATCTCGAGGCCCTATGTGCAGAGCAGAAAGCTAAAATTAATCATCTTACCACTGTGGTATGTTATCCATTATCAACATAGAGCTAGTCTTTTTTACCATAAAAGATGTATCACGTAATTTACATTTTTTTTTATTGACATATATGTAGGTGGAACAATACAGAAAAGACCAAGTTCTTGACAACAGTGCTAAAGTTGGAGAAACTACTTCAGGATCGGAGCACATGGTTGTTTGTAACATCTCTTAAAAAACAGCTTTTACTTTTATTACTTGGCATAATCATTAGCAATATTTCTTAACTTATGGTTCCTTGAGCAGGAGGAGAGGGAAGATAACCTTCTTGAGAAAATACGAAATGGGGAGGTAACTGACACAGAAAAATACTTGGAAGAGGTAGAAAGGGAGAGACAGAAGTGGACCGAGTCAGAGAGCAGATGGATATCTCTCACTGAGGAACTCAGGTTGGAGCTAGAATCGAACCGTAAGTTTGCAGAGAAGAAGGAGATGGAACTGACAGAGGAGAAGAAATGCACGGCTGAGCTAGATGATGCAATTCACCGCGCGGTTCTCGGCCATGGCAAAATGGTGGAGCACTATGCAGAGCTCCAGGAGGCCTACAGTGACCTTTTGGAGAAGCACCGAAGGATGATGGAAGGGATTGCTGAGGTGAAGAGAGCAGCTGCAAAGGCAGGAAGGAAGGGCTGTGGAACCGCTTTTGCAGCAGCGCTGGCAGCTGAGCTGTCTACGGTAAGGATTGACCGCGAGAAAGAGCGGGCCCAGTTGAAGGAGCAGAACAGGAGGCTTAGAATTCAGTTACGTGATACTGCTGAAGCTGTGCATGCTGCCGGTGAGCTTCTTGTTCGCCTCAGGGAAGCAGAGGCAGCTCTTGCCCAAGCAAAGGTCAGAGTTTAATCACAAAAACACCAGTAGTTAATTATACCCATAACATATGTCATTAAATAATTCTGACAAATGTGACTTGGTGTTGATAATTTGGTGCAGAATAATTGCGAGGGGGCACAGCAGGAGAATGCAAAACTGAAGAAACAGATTGAGAAGATAAAGAAGAAGCACGTGCTAGAGGTGGCGACAATGAAGAATTATCTAGCCGAGAGTCGGCTTCCGGAAGCAGCACTGGAGCCCTACTACTGTGCGGATTCAGAGATAGTAGAGGAGTCTGTTGCTCCGATAAATGAAAGTCAGTCATGGCGAGCTGCCTTTGCACCGGCATACGAGTAAAAGTGCAAAACCTTGTGCTTCTGTCCGGCAAATTGATGTTTGTTGACAGAGAGCAGAAGTTATTCGATTTGTATTGTATTTTTTTCTTAAAGAATTATTTTACTTCATTTAATTGTTTGTCGATTTCATGTCAACATGAAGGGGTGTGGTTTACTGGTTTGTACTGTTTCAGTCACAATTTTTATTGACATATTGCGTCTTCTCTGTGCTAGTCCCACAATTTTCAGATTCTTTTTCGTAATTCATGAAAGTACACTCTAGTATTAGTAATTCATTCCACGGTATATGTCACTTACCCAAAAAAAAAATCTGACATGCTTTTTACTTCGCTGACAAAGGCAAAAAGTTTATACACTTCATTAAGCAATTGTTGTGAGATTTGATAACAGATTTGTTCACCAAGCTGATTTTAATTCTATATACATTTTTTATTTCTATATTTCGTTTCCCAGCTTTAGTTTATGAAGATTTTAAAATCTACATATTTCCACCTAAACCCGGTTGGGATGGGAAAAACATTTTGGTTTTGTTTGGAGCAATTTTTTACTTTTGTGAAGCATAAACTACCACATTTATTTATATTCGATTAAACAATGTGGGTTATAGAAGTGCACATATGTGACCTACCACATATATTTGATAAGATGAAGAGCCAAAGCTAAATTATCTCCGATAACTGCCACTAGTTACGCAGCTTGTTTATTTTAACTACATTGGTTCGTACCAGTAGTTTGTTATAGACACTGTAATGCTGAGGCAGTTTGATAAAAGCTGCACAGTCAATTGAGAAAACTAAGCAACATTGAAACGGAAATTCAAAGAATGCCCATCGATCAGTTTGAAACATCAATTCTTCTTGGTAAAATACATGAAATTGAACCAGTTTCTGGTAATTGAAAATAAACCTAAGTAGATTAATTTGACAACCGTTAATTCAACCAAAAAGTCAGGATTTCATCTTCTTCAAATATAAGAACCTGTACCCTGGTTTACATACTTTTCAATATCATAATTCCTTTTGCTTGCACAAATCCCGTAAAACTCAGCCAAGTATTCCAGAGCTTCAAAATTGCTGTTGCAAACTGTCCAAAGGGACTCCACCTCTCCAGTAGCAACAGTGCCCCACTGCTCACAAACTTCTATGAACTCCAGAAGTTTTGTGTAGTAACCATCATAATTTAAAAGCACAAAAGGAACCGGGAACTTCGATCCAATTCTTTCAAGTTGAATCAGCGCAAGTATCTCAAATATCTCATCTGCTGTCCCTATACCACCTGGCAGAGCAACAATGGCCGTCTTCTCTGATGGATCATTCCGCACTATTGCATCCACTAGTCCATGCTTTCTTGCAGAGAAAAACCTGCTTGAAATGTCGTGTACTTAATTTTGTGTTTCTCTCATAATGCTACTAGTAGAGTGAGGCTATGGTACTATGCATAGCGCAGGTCTGTGCTATGGATCAATATCTCCATTTTCAAAGTCCAAACAATCAGTGTGAACCATTCAACATGATCTCCATATAAACATGTACTTGTAGATCAAATTTTATATTTTTCAGAATTTTTTACTATTTTTTAGATAGGTAGAAAATCACTTGACCTAAAAATTCTAGACCATTTAAAAGTACTGACTTTTTACCTATCTAAAAAAATAGTAGAAATAAATATAAAATTTAGCGTGCAAGTACATCTTCATATGTAGATCACCTTGAACAGTTCAGATCAACTATTTCTACTTTGGAAACGAAAATATTGATCTGTAGTACGGACCAATCTGTGCTATGCATAGTACCATGGCCTCACTCCTACAAATATATCAACTTAGTTTGGTCAAAATTACATGCGTACCTACATGTAAAATAAGTATCAGGAGGCAAGTAAGGATGAAAGTTGGAACTTGTCCATTCACCGGCCTCCTTACCAATTTTGAAACCACCAACTGGTTTCTTAGCCTGAAGTGCACCTCTAGTAACGGCATCCATCAAACCTGGACCGGCTCCTGTCCAGGTTGTGCAGTCTAACATTTTGGCTACCTGCAGTTTATTTACAAGATTGTCTCGAAGTATCAGTGCTACTGTGAGGCTTCTCGGCACAAAAAAGGAGCTTTGCCTGAGATTTCAGAAATCTCTCCTGTCTGACAACTTACCAACAGGTGGTACCCACTAACCGATCATGCCACAGTATAATAAAAATAGTTATGGATGCAAGTTCCTACAGGAACAAATGACACGTATTTGTTTTCTTAGACATTTTGACAAGCACCAGTGATCAGATGGGTATGGCCCCTATCAAATGCACTGATTCTCTGAGGCATTTCAACAAGCATCTAGAGTGTGTGGTAATCAAGAAGGGAAAATGATGAGAATTCTTTCCCCAAGCATGCAAGAAGCACCTATTCGCTAAAATCCAAAAACTGATGCATCAATTTTCTTACCAACTCAACAAGCGTACATCAACTTGGACATGACAATTTGAATATGCCCACAATTGGCATTAAAAACTACCAACAAAAAAAATAAAAATAAAGAGATTAATAGAGAAAGAAAGGCATGCCTCTCTAGATAACTCAAGAGCAAGAAGATAATGGGGATAAGCTGGTTGAACTCGGGAAGAACCGAGGTACAAAGCTCCCCGGCCAAGCCGGTGCACCAATTGGTAGCATCTCTGGATCTCCTTTTTGACCTCCAGGGGACTGCTCCTCTCAGTCTCACCATCAATACCACCACCACCTAGTGCCGGTACCACTGTCAAAGTTTGGTTGGTACTCAATTGGAGTTGCAACTGGGACTGAAACTGTGGTGATGGGTAAATAGAGATGGAAGGATTGAATTGAAAACGCATAGCAGGAGGCAGCAAAAAGAGCTGCCTTTTGCGGCTAATTGTACCATGCCCGGTACCAATGGCTGCCAACACTTCCATTTTTTTTTTTCTGTTTTGAGCGACAAAATGATCTCTGACTCCAACAGAAAGGTTCAGAACTCTGTAGGTGGTGGTGGTTTAAAAGAAAAACAGAATCTGATTCTCACTTTATAGCCCTTATTATTTTGTTTTATTTTCTTTTCTTTCTTTTCTTTTCTTTTCTTTTCATGGAAGAGCAGTTTTAAATTCAGGTATAAAAATTAAATAATCTCTAAAATAAAATGGAAAAAAAATTTACTTTTCGTTACTTTTAGCTTCTTCTTTTTTTTTTTGAAAATTTGGCAGTGGCTGTTGCTGCCAAAGGTTTTACTGTTTTACATTATAATACACAGCGGAGAGGAGATAGGAGAGACGAACAGGAGTTAATTGGACTTAGAAAACGATTTCTTTAAAAATATATATATATATTTAGAAAGCAATTTCTGTAAACAATATCTTACTAAATTTAAAAATTACGCTATATTTTAAAAAAAAATAAAATAAGAAGTGACGGCGTACTTTTATATATAAAAACACTCATGCTTTTATGTATTGCTTTCTTGAGAAAAGGAGCACCATTTTATTCTTTAATCTAAACCGTTCAAAAGTGATCAAACGATTTTAATTACATCTTATTCATTTTAATATATTATATTAATATAAAAAAAAAATTAAAGACGTTTGATCGATTTTTAACAGTTCGGATTGAAGAATAGGAGGGTGCTCCAGCAGATTTGAATCCCTTCGGACGTGGTTATCCAATTTAATAGTTTGGCTAGTATAACATCAGTGTCATTCTATATAACACCAAGTCTAAAACCAATCAAATCGACTTAAAACGGTAAATCCAAACCGTTCAAACCGATCTGCTTCGTTAGCTGTGCGTTTACATGCAAAATTTATAACTTTTCGAATTTATTTAGTATTAGATCAAGCAGTCAAATATGTGAGTTTTTAAGTTAATTTTAATACATTAATTTTTCAATATTTTTACCGCTTGATTTGATACTAAAATAACTCAAAAATATAAAAAAATTGTATGTAAACACATCACACATAATACATAATGTAAATTAGGTTGAAATGTCATTAATGTTACGCTAGTCAAAACTCTTTAATGAGTAGAACTGAAAAGCACGTTACCAAGCCCGTGGTGTACAAATCCAAAAGCCCGTTTGCATCAAATCTAACCCCAAATTTGGTAATTGCAAATCTACCTCACCAAATTTGAAAGTTCCATTTTTCCCACTTTCTTTAAACAAAAGTTGCACACTGAGGAATAAAGCAGTATTACAATTTATTCATTGAAATAATCTATCAAATTTATTCCTTCCGTCTAAAATATGTATCAGGCAAAACTAAGATTAAGACATTAAAAGCAAAAACAAATATTGAAACTAGGGGTGTAAACTGATAGGATATTTTCCGATTTCGTTCAGATCTGAATCTAAAAAATTACTTAAATTATCCGATTTGAATTTATATCCGAGATTATCCGTATCCGTATCTATATCCAAAAAATTATAACGAATAATGATACAGTAAAAATTTTAACTATTCGTAACTATTTGTATCAGTATCTGACCGTTTACATCCCTAATTGAAACCAAGGGATGCACAAGCTGAACCTAATTACATGTCTACATTCACACAGTGAGTCCGGATCCCAACTCATATTTTTAGATCCAAACCGTTCAATAAGAATCCTTGTCATGCATAACAGTCTCAGTACATTTACATGGTAATCCTTTGTCATGCATACTGCACAGTACAAATGCGACAAAGAAGAACTGAAACACGCAGATCAATGAAAATAATCTCATGAAATTATCGGCACAATAGCAATAATAACTGCTAGTGTCTGAACAATAGTATGTACCTTTTTCTTTGATTTCTCTATGGCGATCGAGCTAATTTATTAAAACATATATAAAAATAACTGTCATTGCAGCTACATTTTCTGAATAACCCAGCAACATAAATATCCGACAGTTCTAATGCTTTCAAGAAGTGAGTATTTTAACAAATTCATCCTTTAAATGACTGTTTGATGCTGCTGCTCTCCTGGCCATCAGATTCAGCTCCCCACCATCCCTGAACCATTTGAATGCATATATAATTAATCTACATATCGTACTCTTTCCTTTAATCATACAGCATTAGATAGAGAGAAAAGAGAGGCTCACGGATCAAATACAAGACCCCCGGCTTCTTGAACAATCACTACTCCAGCAGCAATGTCCCTACACAACCAACGAAACCTGTTATTGCTCGTCACAAACAAATATTCATAGATCCATTTTAATAGTGGTAAAATCCAAGGATCAAAATCTCAATTATCAGTAAAAATCCATTTATGGCTTTGTTAGAGTTCATTATTTTTCCATTTAAATAAAAAAAAAATTGGTTTATTTGGTGCTATAACTGCTATAACAGTAAGACTAGCCCAATGAAAATGATTGGTCAGCAACAATATAAACCGCCCACTTTATAATATTTTCCCTTGTGACATCCTGCCACTAGAATCACAAAATGCATACGGACAAGCAAGAGAGAGAGGAGGGGAAGGTACCAGGGACCACCAAATCCAATCTCATAGCAAAGATCGAGCCTGCCGCATGCAATTCCACAGAAATTCATAGCTAAGGATCCACACATCCTAATAGATCTAACCTGCAAATAGAGATGTGTTGAGTAAGGGAATCACTTAATTGCTTTTGAGGTAGATATAAGCAGTAAAAAAAACTGAGTGAAAAAAAATAAGCTACCTTGAAGAGTAACTTGTTAATTCTGTTTGTTGTACCATCTACTGTTGCAACATCTCTAGTTGTTCCAGCCTGCTCATATCTTGCTTCCATTAGATAAATCTCACACAAATTATATTCCTTTTTCAAAACTACTCAAATTCATTCATTCTCTTGCAGATACTTAATAATCGACTCAGATATGATTACAAAATGCAGCTTCTGGTATTTACTAAAGCCACACACTCATGCAAATAATAATGTATCATGACAGTAAAAATAAAACAACAGCACATGCACATATTCATGGGCTATGATTACAACTGACATACTGAGCATAGTGTCTGTACGTACCTCAGTAACAAGAAGCGCTTTTACGAGCTCATCTTGAGACGAAGCTGTTAAAGTTAAAGAAGTGTTAGTACCATATCAACCAATGAAAATAACAAATATCAAATGAAAATTAAAGATGACAAAAATCATAGATTACCTTTAATAGGTGTACCATTAAGAAAAGCACCTTGTCCCCGGACACCAGTAAAAAGCTACAAATTAAGTTATAAGCGAATCAAATTTACTATTCTACCTGGCCAGTACCATTTAACAGTATAGGTTACAGCCCCAGAATCCCAACCAAAGAATACCAAGCAACAGCATTGTCATGATATATAGTTAAAGAGAAAAACAAGGAATGAGTGAAGTTGTCAAACCTCATTTAATATGGGGTTGTATATGACGCCAATTGTAGGAATTTTTCCAATTGTGAGACCAATAGAAACGCACACAAATGGGAACCTGCATGACCATTTTTCCATTAGATATTTTCACACGAATTAAAGCACGCACCATCATGTAAAAGTATTAAAATAGAAAAGAGTGCAATATTTTTTTTTCTAATGAAGTGTGTATTATATTACCCGTGCACAAAGTTGGTGGTCCCATCCAGAGGATCCACGATCCATGTAGGATGGTCCGTAAGCTCATCAGTTCCAAACACTGAGGATGTTTCTTCACCAATTAACTGTCACCAAAATGACAGTAAGCATTATTCTGTTACTGATTTACTGTTGTTATTATTAGATAATCATAATTAAGATGAAGGATCCAATGCCGGTGTTCATTGGTCAAACAGTGACAACTTCTATTTTGTGCTTAAATTGAACAGTTTAAACCTTGGATGTGTTTACATCATCTCAATTACATGTGTATACAAAAATCATAGAATTTTGACTTCAATTCAATAGACATCAAGAGATTGGAAAAAATTGTCAAAACTTGATTTGTTGATTTATTAGCTTGTGATGCATACTGAAATGGAGTCCAATGATTCATTAAATTACTTTTTGGTTGAAAGTTCAAACAATAGGTATTTGAGATCCAATTTTATTGGCACCAGCATCTTTAGCATTGGATCCATATTCAATTAATATAAGCATAATCAATTGGACAGAAAGATTATAAAGAGAGTTCTAAGTAAATACCTTGTGATTGGGATAGTGTTTCTTAAGGTGATTGAAGATAAGCTCCTCACATGCCTTGTCAGTTTCAGTAACTAAATCAACCTACATTCAACAATTACTGTTCAAAATCAATACTACTACTAATACTACTATTCGATTCCAATAAATAATACAACTCTTCCAGACAAAAAAAAATATCAATAATAATCTCACCCGCCCCTTGTGCTCCACATTCTTTTTCTGGTAAAATCCTTTGCGAATAATCTGAGCACAAAAGAGAGAAAATTTTCGTAAATAATCTCCTGACCTAAATCTACTTGATTCAGTTAAATTTTACAAGATCGATATCAACTAATACATAAACAGTAAAAGCTTACTTCACCAGCAGCCTTTGCTGCCTCCACGGCTACAGCGAGCATATCGGAAAGTGAAGCTGCAATTGGAGAAAAGTAATGAGCAATCAAAACTGTGAAACAAATGTAAGGGACTGGATACTCGATATATCAACCAGCGCCATTAATGGCGATCATACCTTCATCACCCATTTCGCCTCTGTGTCTTTCTTTTATCTCGCTCTCTCTCGCTTTTTCTGGTTCGTCTAACACCTGACCCTACTCGGCCCCGGCAAGAAGACATATATGCTCAGTTACACACAAAAAGGAGTGCTGGATTCACTTAGGTAACAGAATATTTCAGTTTAGATCCAGATCGTTCGATCATAATCCGGCCAATCTGGACAGAGATGGAAATCAGATCGAACAGTCCAGATCATAACCAAAATTTCTGTTGCCTCAGCCTCATGTGATATGAATTCCACAGAAAGAGGTAAGACCAATTTCCAGCAAAATACACGCTGCCTGAACCTAGACAGTTGGCACTTGACTCCAATAGTTATTTTATTAATTCGATCATTCAATTTGGTACATGTATAAATTTAAAAATATATTCGATGGTTGAATAGATCTGTTATTCGAGCTATTTCAAAACTTTATATATCTCTACTTAGTGAGTATATAATAATATGCACATTACCGTCAACTTGTTTTATGGATCTTTTTTTTATATTTTCAGAATTTAAACGGTTGATACGGTTGATATAGACTGTTCAACTATACTTGGTTCTCCATGTGAAACTATAATTGGAGAGTAAATTTTAGCTATACTTTTAAATAGGTAAAAGTTAACTTGATTTAAAATTTATAGACCAGATGAAAGTAGTGATTTTATCTATCTAAAATAAATATAAAATTTGATTTCTATTTACATTTTTATATGGAGATTATATGTTTAATAGTTTAGATTCACTGTTTGAACTTTGAAAACAGAGATACAGATTACCATAGTCTTACGTTCAAAAAAATTAAATCAAAATTAGTCGTATAAATTAGTTTATTAAGATTATTATTGTAAGGATATATATTTAAATATAAAATAATTATCACATCATGCATGTATTTTATTGCTTTACTAATCTTAACTAAAACGTAAAATATGATCCAAAATTTATTTCTAGGGTGTGATCCTAATCCGATTAATTCAATCAATCCAACCGACCCAGCCCAGAAATGATGGCTTCAGATTTTAATTCGTTAGAAGAAGTTGAGCAAATAAAATTTGGATACATATTTGTAAAAGAAGTTGAGCAAAATCCGACCTGATCGTTAAAATTTTGTTTCAAGAAAAAATTGTTACATGTAAGTATCTAACTATAACAATGTGGCAGCTTGGTAAGTTTTAAATTTTCAATAAAAACTCTATCTATGTTTTTTGTAAGTTGGAATACATTATGTTTTTTCATCATACTTATAATTGTAACAAGTTCTTTTTTTAATATAACATACGGAACTCGCAAAATATTAGGGCATCAAACAAAAAAAATGAATAATAATTATGTTCGTTCATGACAGCTTGTACCGAATTCATCACCAATGAATATGCGCACAAAATTATAACTTTACTTGATGTTTGTGCCGACAAGGTACTCATTTATTGTGGAGGAATCCAGAATAAACAGTTGTTTAGTGAATATATTCTCATTTCTCTGTAATTTAATAGAATCTACTTGTTCGTGCTGATATTTTTAAAAATACTCAAAAAATAAAACAAAATATTAAGAATAATCGGAGTTTGAGAAAAAATTTAAAAATGCTCAAACCGTACAGAATATTTACGATTTGGAATTAAAATTCCAAACTGTATAGAATATTTACGGTCCAGATTTTTTATTTTTTCAAACCATATAGAATATTTACGGTTTGGATTTTTTTTTTTTTAAGAGGGTTTAGGATTTATTGGAATTTAGTTTAGTTTGTGTTTGGAGATTATGTTATTCAGTTTGTTTGAAATTTAGATTAGTTTGAATTATTAAGTTAGAGGTTTGTATGAATTGTTAAGTTAGAGTGTTTCTGAGCCCAACTTTGCAGTATTAACATCGTAGAACAAGACTGTGAAGTTTCATACAAAACGTGTGAAAATGTCTTGCTATGTTAACCAGAGATGCAAAGTTGGGCTCAGAAACATTCCTTTAGCAGTTCGGGCAATTTTTGAGAGATAGTATCTCTTGATCTGATTTGAGATTTTGTATGAAACTTCACAGCCTTGTTCTACGATGTTAAGACTGCATGTCAGTCAATTTTCATAATTTTTGAAGATGCCTTGCTATGTTACCCAGATATGCAAAGTTGGGCTCAGAAACACTTCTTCAGCAATTCGAACAATTTTTTAGAGATGATATCTCACGATCTGTTTTGAGATTTTGTATGAAACTTCACAGTCTTGTTCTACGATGTTAAGACTGCATGTCAGTCAATTTTCATAATTTTTGAAAATGTCTTGCTATGTTAACCAGAGATGCAAAGTTGGGCTCAGAAGCACTCCTTCAGCAGTTTGGGCAATTTTTGAGATATGATATCTCACGATCTGTTTTAAGATTTTGTATGAAACTTCACAGTCTTGTTCTACAATGTTAAGATTGCATGTCGGTCAATTTTCATGATTTTTGAAGATGTCCTGCTATGTTAACCAAAGGTGCAAAATTGGGCTTAGAAGCACTCCTTCAGCAGTTTCGGACAATTTTTGAGAGATGGTATCTCACGATATGTTTTAACCAGAGGTGCAAAGTTGGGCTCAGAAACACTCTAACTTAACAATTCAAACTAATCTAAATTCCAAACAAACTTAATAACATAATCTCCAAACACAAACTAAACTAAATTTCAATAAACCCTAAACTCTCTTAAAAAAAAAAAAAAATTTCAAACCGTAAATATTCTATATGGTTTGAAATAAATAAAAAAATCTAGACTGTAAATATTCTATACGGTTCGAAATTGTAATTCTAAACTGTAAATATTCTGTACGGTTTGGGCATTTTTAAGATTTTTCTCAAACTCCGATTATTCTTAATATTTTATTTTATTTTTTGGATATTTTTAAAAATGTCGGTTGTTCGTGTATCATAACGAAATCAGTGATAATAAAATTTACAGCAAGAGGCCTTACCCTATTTATGAATTATTTTCTGAATTATTCAATTTCATAAAAATCACTGCTATTTTTGAATTAGCTTCAATCATATATCATTAGCTATTTATGAAATTTATCAGTATGTTCTTAATTTTTTTAGGAGATAAATATACATCAAAATTTCACTGAAAAGGATTAAAACCAAGGTTCTAAATAGTGCGCTATAGGTTATAGCACTGTTATAGTGTTTTCGAACTATAAAAATTATGACACTATCGGCGGTATAGTACGCTATTCTAAGCTATATAAACGTAGCATTGTTTTTTTAACCAATTCGCTACGACACAATTAATGCTATTTAAATCTCTGATTAAAACAATATTTTTTTTCATCTTTCAGACGACAATATCAAATACGCTAGATTTTATTTTCAAGACTTAAAATTGAGCCAAATCTAACCTGAGGAGCATATGCCGATTTATTTTTTCATGCTTAATAATCTAAAACGGGACGCTGGCATATTTGATTCTGATATATTATTGCTTAAATTAAAAAATCGGAACATGGAAGGCTTGATTTGTAAATTTGCAATCTAAACAATTCATGGAGCCCACGAAAAGGAGGAACATAGAAGGCTTTCCGTTTCCGGACACTTTGTCTGACTCTCCTTAACAGAAACTCTAGATCTGCTACGGTCACTTATGAATAGGTTCCTAATTTAATTATAGGACTAACAAAAAAAATTGTTGTTCCGTCGTAGCTCGCACAAGATCGACTCGGAAAAAGTTTGTTATTAGTTTCCTCAAAATTTTAGTTCAACTTCTTCGTATTAGTGAATTCAAGTTTGGCTCGTTACAGAAAAATAATGAAAGTATTTTTCAACTATTTTATTATTTTTTGTGTTCATCATAAGAGAATGAAACTCATTATAAGAAAAAAATAAGTTATTTTTTTCCAGTTTATAATCTATGCACAATTCACATTGTCTAATTACCGAAAATCATCAATTTATGTATATTAGTATCGTAAACAAATTATTTCGACTCGACTCATTCTGATATGAGTTTGAGTTCAAGCTTTGTCTAACTCAATTCAGCTCTTGTTCATAGCCCTTCCTACAATATCTGAGTACTGGTGACTAACTGACTATAGAATGCGTGATGGATACATCAGATTCGTTTCACACTTTCACACCCCAAAACAGTCTCAGAAAATTCCCAGGCAAGTTTGGTACAAAAGAATATTCTTGGGATATTCCTTTTCTCTTTTAAACTGTTCTTAACGGATATTCCTTTTCTCGTCTCATCTCCCATAGGCAAGTGATAAAAAGGTTCCAACACACGAGTGACACTACTAGATTCGGTTTTTATTCATTACTACTAAGTCTGATAAAATTGAAAGAAAAAAAAAATCACCCCACAAATATCAAGGGGTTCTCATTTTGATTAGATGGCCTAAGAATATTATAAATTTTGTATCATTACTTCTGCAACAACAAACGCAGGGACAGATATAAAGTCAAATAAGAAATACTTAATTATCTCCATGATTTAAAATTTGTAATCATATGTATTATACATAGAAATTTAATTAAATTAATGATTCACTGCTTTTCTCATAACATATTAAATGTATACTTGTAGTCTAGTGGTTAGAATTTCATCTTGTGATCATAAAAATTTGATTTCAAATTTCAGTAGCCACATATTCATATCAGGTATTTTAACTTTTAGCTCCCAACTGAATAAATTTTGTAATACCGTCTCTGAGTAAACGTTAACTTGTTAGCCGATCAATTTGTTATTAGATTAAATTGTTTATCTTTTATCTTCTAAAGAATCATAATGAAACATATTTGGAACTGCATGCTGGTTTGAAACAATAATATTTTTTAATAAATCGTTCCATTTTGTAATATGATTATTGTATTTTTAGTAAATTAACCGGAGAGCCACGGTCAGATTTAAATTTTTTTTTTTTTTTGTATTTTTGTATTCTGCAACACGAAGAGATGTAATTTATTTTACAACAAAAAATAATCGAGCAATCAATACTACGATCGAAATCGAATCTTGATAGATCTTAAATGGTTATAATAGAGAATTTTATACACGAAGAAGAAAAGAATAATATTTTTTGCTTTGTGAAGAAAAGTATACAGAAGACTAGCGAGGTTGCAAGCCCGCAAGAGCATTTTCGGGTGTACTGGTTCTATACTTCTATGGATCATATAGTTAGAGAGAGAAGAGGCCCGTAATGAATTACAGGCCGATCCCTTCTATAAATCAACTTCCAAATTCACCAGCCCAAAATATACACACACTTACCAGGGTCTTGTTCCTCCAGCTGTCTCAATTCCCAACCGTGGGCCCGTAACTACCACGTGAGATGGCCGTTGGATGGTCCCCTTCAGGTCACGATTTGTTCTGTACTTTTATTCTTTTGCCAGATAATAAACCAGGCATATTGTGAACTCCTGTCTATACCTTGCCTCCAATTCTGTTAGTGCAAAATAACAAGCATATTATTAAGAATCAAATCATAGATAACTATGAACAAAAAAAACATGTATACATCAAGGAGAGCATCTACTGCGCAAAGAATAAAGCACAGTCCACATCCATAAAGGGAGAAATAAAAGTATCTCTACCTTTTGAAACCCAAGTTTCAAGCTAATATAAGTACAAATAATAAATGAAGTTATGTGGAAGGAACTAAGACGAACAACTGTCAATACTATATGATACATAATGATTTGCAAAAATCAATTATACAAAGAGAAAGAAAAAAATTAATTAATTAAATACACAGAGAAATATGAAACAAAACGAGGGGGTACGAAAGAATTGAAGAAAGGAAGCTCAGTGGTTATCGTACCACTTCACCAGAACCATGTAGATTGGCTATCAACAGCCTTCATTCTGGTTGGTACCAACGGCATGGTACCATAGATGGCAGCAAAGTCATTTACACACTTAGATCTCTTCGCAATGTGACCTCCTAGGCTGCTAATTCCAGTCGATCCGATCTCACGAATTTTTCCTGTTGGTTAATCATTATTTGCAAATTCATCTTAGCCATAGGTTCAAATTTAGCATTAAAAAAAAAAATTCTTAAAGATGTGTAACAATTAACTATTATTTCATTTGATAATTACTTCTTTTTTAGCGCCATCCACAGGGGCGGACCCAACTGAGCCCATGTGGGGCCGTTGCCCACCCCGCCTAATTTAAATTTTTTGTAGAAGATATACGGGGACCCACAAAATTTGGGCCATCCCTGAAAATAATTTTGACCCTTCGGGAAAGCCCAAAGGCCTAATTTACCTGATTTCTTTATGATTGAATGTACAAATTAAGTAAGTTAATCCCTTTTTTCTTCAAATTTGTCAATCAGAGCATTAATTAGGATTAGCTAATGGGTTTGAAACCCAAATCGCTATCCCCAGAATGCAAAATGTACAAGGACAGGTTTCAGCTTACAATATATGCAACATACTATTATAAAAAAAAGAGTAAACATCAACACAATAAAAAAAGGAATAGAGAGGAGAAAAATAAGAAAATGAAAGATAATCACCTTGAACCCAGATGGGAGGAGAACCGGTGACATTTGCAACAAGGAAGGACATTGCAATATCTTCACAATTCCTACAGGAAAATTTAAATAAAAGAAATTTTAAAATTTTGCTAAAACAAAACATGCTGTCAGAAAACCATTTTTTGTTGTGAAGGGATAAGTATAATTATGGCAATTGTAGGCCCTAGGTTCTCCATAAAGCATGGAGCTTTGCAATCGCAATTCCATCATGTGAATAGCAATATATCTATTTTTTTCCTTTCTTTACTAAAAGGTCATAAAAAGTCATCTAATATCTTAAATTAATAGAGAAGGTAACAAACAAACAAACAAAAATCTGGTAACTGGTACCAGGTCGAACTGATGTACAATCCTGCTATTTTTTTGTTCTTTTGTTTTTTGAAATAAAAAGTCTTATTACTGGCTTGGCACTACAAAAAACTGAAAATTAGATAAGTAAAATTGCCATATGAGGAAAATGTGATGACCTGTTTTTCGTCACATAATCACGGATCGATGGTAGCATTTGGTTTGTGTATATAGCGAGATATTGTTTGTGGAAGAAAGCAGCCTTAGAAAGAATCATACTGTATGAACCGCTCCACCATACAGACCACCACCCACCGTAAATATATTGTTCCTCCATGCAGTTTTCCTGCACAGATAAACATATCTACTTCAATAATTAATTAGAGGTAGTTTCTCGCTTTCTTCTATAAATTGCCATTTACAATCATAATTCTCACTTCTTCACTCTACCAGTCAAGTATCTAATTAGATAATTTAATTAATCAGAAGTAATCTGCTCTCCTGACAAAATTAACAAAGTTTTTTTTTTTTTTGAGGAAAAGCCCGTAGGTGTCAAAATTAACAAAGTGCTAGCATGTGGAGAAAGCAAAAAGTGAAAAGAAAAAAAAGTATCATCTCACATGTACAAGAAGAAAACAAAAAAAAATGAGGAAATAAATGATGCCACAGCTCTGTGACTGAATTATATGCTTGCTTATGTTACTTTTGCTGCCTGTATGCAACCTCCCAAAAGACCCCTTTCGTATTTGATCTCACTAAAACATTAATAGAATGGCAAACAAATCTGCACTTTTCTGTACAGTCAGCATGATTGAGATGCAATTGTTATGGCATTTTGTGCTCGGATTGATTCATAAAACTCAAAAATAATGAAATAAAAAGGTCACAAAAGCAAGGAAAAGTAATTCATATGGAGGTAAGGAATCATATATACCGTTGGATCACGCAACCAATGCATACGAGGTACGAATCCCACCATCGATGAAGGGGCACTATTCCATACAGTATAAGCAAATTCCAAGGATGAACAAGGAGTTATGACATCGTCATCAATAGAATAAATAGCATCTGTTCTCAAATCTTTCATCTCCTTGAATCGGTTGTTAAGGCTGTCTTCTTGATTCACGTCAAATTTTATTTCTATTTCTCTACCACCCTTTGACTTCGATCTTACTAATCTCTTTAAACTGTCAATCAAGGAATTTTGTGGGAGATCAGGTTCACTCCATACAACATGAATTGAATCGACACCGGCACAGGAGGAATAGTGAGCTACTGTTCGCCTCAGAAGGTCGTTTCTCTTCCATGTATTGATCACTACTGTATAACCCTTCCTGTAAAAACATAGAACTACCAAATAAGCAAATAAGGTAGCTACTAATTGCTTAATTAAATACCATAGATCATCTGAGGTTATTGACCAAATAAACACACAAAAGCATACATGTATTGAAATTTGAAATATTTAAAACTCAAGTAAGGTGGCTCCATACTCTAATTTCAATATTTTTCAGAGCAAGGTTTTGCTTTAGGACCTGAATGAATATCGGCATGAATTTCTTCTGTTTATAAAAAAAACAATCAAGAGAAAGCAGTTGACTTTCTACTCGTAATTCTAGAACCCATGCCTTGACACAGCAGGAAATTGCAAACGGAGCGAACGAAATTGAATAAAAATGGTCAATAAAATTGCGAAGATTAACAAGAACAGCAAACAAACAAAAGAACAAGCTGAATGATAATTAAGCAAAATAAATTAAATAATGTATAGTGAATATAATAATATATCTATTGAAAATAAAAAAACAAACAAAAAGAAGAGCTTGAATTAATTACCCAGGGAGATGGGAGAGGGGAGGAGGCACGGAGGAGAAGGTCCTGGTGGCAAGGAAAACCAGGAATAAAGAGAAAGAGACGCTAAGAGAGCAGAGGAGAAGAAGCCTCATCTTGCTCCCTCCAGATTTGTTAGATCCCGCCGCGAGAAGCCTCACCATCCTTCCGATTGAATTCAACTTGCATCGGTGCTGTTGCTGCTTCCCTTCAATTGACATTAACAATGGCATCGCCTAACCTCGCCTCCTCCTCAGTTCTCACTTGGGTCCCTTCAATGTGATGTGTTTTGTTAGATGGTGAGAGAGAGAGAGAGAGAGAGAGAGAGGGAGAGGAAGAATGGAGGAGATGGTTTGGTTAGGTGCGATAATATGGCAACGTGTAAATTTAGGTGAGGGGGAAAGGAGGAAGGGAGAAGAGAAGGCGACGGTATTGTGTGTGTGACCGTACTGTACCGATATTTGGTTTGACTCGGCTACTATTTGTTTTCTAGCGATCTGGAATAATGGGAAATTTGATTTTGGATAACAGGAGAAATGGGAATTCAAATCCTCCCGGTACCGCAAAAAGAGATCTTTTACAAATAGTTGATCCGGACTGTTATTTTAACTTTACACGAATCTCAAAGGCACAAATAATACTGGCCCCTGCGCCATCCGAATAAGCATCGGGTGAGGAGTAATATGGACCGTTATTATAGTAATTGTAAAAGATTCCTTTTCACGGTACCGGGGAGAAATTGGATCCGGAGAAATAGTGGGACGCAGGACGCTTCTTTTATAACTTTCCTCCTCATATTTCAGATATATTTAATATCATAATTTCTAGAATTATGCTTCAGCACTGTGCTCTGTGCGTAGCGTAAATTGATAGTTTGATACGTATTGTGATTTATTTTTTCATATTTGAAGTTCAAGTAGTCAATTTGAAATAATACACTGAGAGATCAATTTTTTTTTACTATTATCTTAGATAAATAGAAAATCATATGGTCTAAAGATTTTGGGCGCTGAAATAATGATTTTCTATTTATATAAATCAATAGTAAAAAAACTAGAAAATGTAAAATTTGACCAATAACAATATTTTTATATGAATTATGTTAAGCAGTTGAGATTGATTATTTGTTTTTAATATTTCGACTTTATTTTGATAGTATCAAAAGTATACAAAAATACATCAATATGGACAAATTTTGAACGTTGATTTCTCGACTTATTAATTTATATAAAAATAAATAAAATAAATATTATTTTTTTATGTAAATATAAAAAAATATATTATTTTTTTATGTAAATATAAAAAAATAAAAATTACATCTAACAATAGTTTAATTAAATATTTAATTTCAGTCACTTGATAAGTTTTGCGGAACAGAATCTAAGTATCTAATTGTCGGTTTCAACTTTGAACTTCGAAGAATAATAACAGCCAGCAGCCTCTGCTGGGGTATTACTCAAAAAAAAAACTTTGAAGAATAACGGCCATTTTTATTAAAATTCTAAAAAAAAAAAAATTTACATATTTGCCCTTCAGTTTGTTTGTTTTTTAAAACTGCCCCAACTATTAGGTCCACGGGCGGCCCAGTGTCCATATCACAGACCGTTAGGCCCACTAGGGACCGTTATTTTTTAATACTTGATCTTGATTCTTAATAATTATTTTATTCAAATATATACAATGAAATATGATTAGATTGCATCAATGATGTCAATTTCTTTTTTTTTTTAGAGAATAATTGAATTATTTGATTATTGTCAACTATACCATTTGCTCAAAGATAGGCAAGCGAACACAATAAATAGTAAATGCATTTTAAAATAATTGGATAATAATTGAATAATCTCTTAGGCTTTTGACTAAATAAAATACCGATCGTTATATGCCCTCCGTTGAACGAAAACTTAAACTGAATTTTTGAGACACTAAACGACATTTTTTTTATAACACTAATTATGGATAATAATTGTTTTTAGTGCTTGGCTGCTGAGTTTGGACTTAGTACCATACCAGAGGTCAGTCTAGGGTGCTTTGTGCATGGACAGAGATCTAATTTGAGGTTTTAACATATTTTAGTAGCTCTAAACTACTGTTTTAGTACCATAAATAAAGAGAAGAAGATCAAAGCTCCAAGATATCATTTAAAAATTATTAAGAATCAAGGCTAAGTCCTTAATTAGTATTATCTTTAGACTTGTGATATCCAACTGACAAATCAAATCAAAGTTAAAAAGAGTTCCGACATCTCACTCATAAATATATCAAATGTCTTACTTTTTGGCATACACCCTAAATAATAAAATCAAAACTTCACAAAATTATTTAAATGAAAAAATTAAGATCTCGAAGAAAAAAAAATAGGACCGCCCCAGCCCCAGGCGGTTCGATCTGGTATGGACACTGGGCCGCCCGTGGGCCTGGCGGTTGGGACAGTTTTTAAAAAAAATCCAAGGACAGATCTGTAAAAACTTTTTTTTTAGGATTTTAATAAAATGGCCGGAAGAATAATAACAAAATAAAATAGACAGATTCAATGTTTTTTACTCCATACTATCCATTCTGACTTATATGAAAAAAAAAAAAAAAAATCTGATTTTTATATTTAACTATTTAATAATTAATTCTACAGTTCAACTCCGCTTGGATCTTATGTGCCTTTGCCCCATGTGCTGATCCTGTCATGCTTGATTGGCAGATTCTATCTTAACGAATTAATAACGAATACTGCAAGTAGGGGTGTCAATGATACTCTTTTATCCGTTTATCCGATCCGTATCGTATTAAAAAAACAAATAAGAGTACGATTTTTTTTTTCGGTAGCTTATCAGGTATGAATAGGAGTAATAATTTTTTTTCATTATCTTACGTGTTATCTTATAAGATAATTTTTAAAAATAAAATTATATATATAGATATATATATTTATATGAAGATAATACATGATACAATATAGTTCTGTATTTAAATAAATTCTCTTAATACAAATTAGTTGTATTCATTATTTTTATTTTCTTGTTTGAAAAATATTTTATCGAAAATACAAAATGAGATGTCAATGATACTTTCATATCTTTTATCCGATCCGTGCTAGTATTAAAAAAAAAACATATAAAATTAAATATTTCTTTTTATTATCATAATAGGTATGGATATGAAAATGTCTTTATCCGACCCGTAATGAACCCGTTGACACCTCTAACGGGCCTAACAGCAAGATCCGGTTACAGCTAATTGCTTTTTGTGTCGGGGTGAAACAATTTAACAACTTATGTATAAGCAGATGACATAAATAGTTATTGTAACCAGAAGCTTATCGTGCTTATACGCCAAAATAATAAAATAAAGAAAAGAAGAAATTTGAACTACGTTTCTATTTCGTAATCGTGTTCATTTGAAGGTGAAAAATTGAATAAAAAAAACATTGTTGAATTAATGAAAATCATCTTTCAAATAGATTAACTTTTTATAGAACCTCTTTTATAGAATACTGGTAAATTAGAGAAGGAATTAACTCGTAACATATATTTATAAAAAAAATATTTACAGGCTGATCGTGTTGTTTTTAATTATGTAGGTTTTTTAAATCAATAAATATTATTTATGTTTAAAATTTACTTGATTATTTTTTGTAAAAATCATTATTGTGAAAATTTAATTTATTATAAAATAAATATTTTATTAGAACAAAACTTCAAAAAAATTATAATATACAATAAACAAAGAAATGGAATAACAATTCAAGCTTAAAACCCCCCTTGTGTCTGCGAAAAGGAATTGGCTGGCGCTTTCTTTTATTCAAATACTAAAATCTTCTTTTTTGTGTTTTTGAATCAGTATACCCGAATCTTCAAAAGAGAGAGAGCATGGAAAGAAGTAGGGTTGTTTATTGGATTCAGTTTATTTGATTTTGAATCAAACCGATGGTTTGGTTTTTGGTTTAAATAATTTGGTTCGGTTGAATTTTGAAATTACATAATTTTTTAATATTGGGTTTGGTTAAATCTATTTTATTTTGAATCAACCAGACAAACTAAAACTTGATATTTACTTGAATTACTTCGGTTTATATTTAATTTGGTTTAATTTTTTTATTTCGGTTCAACTAACACACATCTTGATATTTATTTCTATAATTATATTAATTGTGCTGGTGTATATATTGATTTTTGACATTTTAAAATTAAATATTTTTGATTGCAGTACAATTAAACAAATCGAAATTTACAGCGTTTTTTTTGTTTGCTTCTATTGTTATTTAATTGATAAGTTTGATTAGATTTAAGAAAAAATGAATAAAATTTTGATTTAATTATTTGAAGGATCATCTCTAGCGATCTCACTTGAGGTTGACATCTCTAACTAATGAACCGCCACCAGCTTTAAAATTATGATAGTTTGGTCTAAGTATCTTTTGGATTATAATATTTGCAAACCATTTTATTATTGCTCTAGTCAAAATCAAAGGTGGGTTTAAGAATTGTCCGGCCTTTCTATGATATTTTTTATGATGCATAATTTATTCTATTCAAAAGATA
This sequence comes from Carex sylvatica, assembly GCA_964058845.1. Classification (NCBI taxonomy): domain Eukaryota; kingdom Viridiplantae; phylum Streptophyta; class Magnoliopsida; order Poales; family Cyperaceae; genus Carex; species Carex sylvatica. The sequence goes on from CAXKVR010000473.1 coordinate 22,547, forward strand.
GTTGCCCCTTATATATTAATTTGTTGTTTATTTCAATAAACAAATATATTTATTTATAAATTTATTTGTCTGATTAGTCCTGTTTTTTCTTTCACGTTGACTAAATTTTGGTATTGTTAAATTTTGTTTTTCCTCTTATATATTATTAAATAAGATTTGGCTCCCAAGAGAAACTGCACAATACGCTCTCTACTCTGTATTCATCTCGATTTAAAAATCCTAGTTAATGACAAATTTGATAGATAAACATTTATTATGGATTTTTTGTTGATTTCTGTCATAATGAAATCTTGGCGGTGAAGATAGTATCTCTGATACCTTACACGTTATTAGAGATAAAAATATAATTTTATTTTTTTATAAAATAATCAACTCGATTTTTTTTTTATAATAAGAATAATTTACTTAGCCTGCAGAAAAGTAGGGTTTAGTTGCATAAAGAAGGTAAGCACCATTTCTACAGGACAAATACCATTAAGTTTGAGTTTTATAAAAAATAGCTCCATCGATTCTAGAAATCGGTGGAAGAAGCAATAAGTAGAAATGATCAACGCATATTTTTTAGAATAAAATTTAAATTCTCTCTCCACCGATTCCTATGATCGATGGAGCTTTTAAACTAAATTAATGGTACTTATTTTATTAAAATAATTAAAATTAATTTTATTTTTAAAAAAAATACTGGAATTCTCCTTGCTCAAAGAAGGGTACACTGTCTGAGTTCTGAATTCTAACATAATTTCCAACAATTTCATCTTCTGCTGGATTGTGAAGTGTCATGTTACAACAATGTGGTATAATAAATACTTGTGAATTCCCGAAATTTTTATTAATACTCCGGAAACATACCAAATTACTGAATCTATTCATTTTTGCGCAGGAATTCGAAAAATGCCCTGTTCGGTTAATAAATAACTGGACTGATTGATTTTGTCCGGTTAATAACTAATCGGACAAGATCTAATTCATTTCAACAACTTTGTCCGGTTAATAATTAACCGGACTCAATCTTTTCTTTTTTCTTTTTTACAAAACATAAATTTTTAAAAATAAATTATTTTTTATATTAAAATATTAGAAATGTTGAATATATTTCTTTGAAAATAGAAGGAATACAATATAATTTGATTTATTAGAAAGACTACAACAAATAACCCGGATCAATATTTTTCATATCGGATTTTTTCGCGGCTGTAAGAAAAATTAATATATTTCTTTATGTGTTATTGGAAAAAAAAATAAAAATACTTGGATTTTGAGTTATTGATCCTGGTTCAAAAGTCACTTATAGGTAAATATAAAAAATATTATCATCCTTCTAGTACATTTAATTTCGAAAAAGTTGTCTATTTTTGAAAAAAACATAAACTTTAAGTTATTTAATGATTGTTATTAAAAAAAAAATTTAAAAATAGATACAACTTTTTAGAAATTAAATGTACTAGAAGGATCACAATAATTTTTGTTTTACCTAGAAGTGACTTTTGAACCGGGATCAATAACTCAGAATCCAAGTATTTTTATTTTTTTCAATAACACATAAATAAATATATTAATTTTTCTTACAGCCGTGAAAAATCTGATCTGAAAAATGTTGATCCAGGTTATTTGTTGCAGTCTTTCTAATAAATCAAATTATATTGTATTTTTTCTTTTTTCAAAGAAATATATTCAATATTGCTAATATTTCAATATATATATATTTTTTAATTTCTATTTAAAAAAAAATAAAAAAAAATAAATAAATAAAGAGATTGAGTCCGGTTAATTATTAACCGGACAAAATTGTTGAAATGGGTTAGATCTTGTCCAGTTAATTATTAATCAGACAAAATCAATCAGTCCGGTTATTTATTAATCTGACAGGATATTTTTCAAATTCCTGCATGAAAATGAATAGATTCAGTAATTTGATATATTTTTTGAGTATTAATAAAAATTTCGGTGTGAATTCATACATGAACAATTTTATATATTAGATAAGGAACACAAAATATGAGACGCGTGAATAATTTTTCAGCGTATTGTTTGACAGGAGAGTGGAAGAAAAATGACATTAACCTTTTTTTCCTTAAATGACCCGTACAAATAAGAGGTGACAGGTCAACTAAATAAAGTAAGTGAACCGAGCGAGAACTTGAAATAATTCAAAAGAAAAAACAAAATGAAATGAATATTCCTATATAACAATAGAAGAGCGGTCAAATACTCTATTATTTTTATATCCAATTACATCACACATTTTATCTTTAATTTAAAAATTTAAACACACATTTCAAACCGTTCAATATAATATTCACATTAAAATGTGTTTGAAACTAAATTTTATATCTTTTTAAAAAAATATTATTTTTTAAGATGATACAAGATCACTGTTTTTTTTTTTTTTTATTATTTAAAAAATAGTAAAAAAATTTCAAAATAAAATAAAATTTGATCTCTAAATACATTTTAATATAAATATCATATTGAGTTGTTTAAATTGTATGTTTAGATATTGAAATCAAAAATAATAATGTAAGATGTGATTGGAATATGAAAACACTGAAACATTTAAGCCTGCTCATAGTATTAAGCGGTGATATTCCAGAAAAATAATTTAATTATTGAAAGCAGATTAATTTATCCTTTAATTGATTGACCTTCTCTCTCCTTTATCTTAACCTCAATAATGTGCATTTAACAAAAAATATTTAAAATAAAATATTACAATCATTAGGCGTATTATCGTCACCTTTTTATATGTTTATCCAATTCGTACCGTATTCGATAAGACAAGTACAGATAAGATTTTTCTTTTATAAATTTTTCGGATACGGATAAAGATTTTTTTTCTTTATGTAAACTAATAAGAGTAGGGGTAAAGTCTATTCTGTACCCGATATCCAATCAGATAATTATAAAAAAATTATATATATTTTATATATTAATGAGCAATGAATATTAATTTTCCAGTTATTCTTGATAGCAGTGTTACGCTTAATTAACCATTAAAATACGTAAATAAATTTTAATAAATTACAGTAAAATTTAGATCTTTAAAACATATATATATAGTTGTGAAATGAATGTGTTTTAAAATATTATTTTGTAAATAAAAAACTTTTTTTATTATAATAACATTATCTATTATTTATCTGCAATCATTTCGTTATCCAACAATATAACATATTAAAATAAAGCATAAGTAAAATAATTCGTAATAAGTAAGAATAGAGTAAAAAAAAAAAAAACAATTTATAGTAAATACGAATATAATATAAAAATGCTTCTATCCACCGTAACAGCTGACACTAACAATCATCTCCCACGTTCTTTTATCAATATATATATATTTATTTTTTTCAGTTCGCGAGACGAAACTCTGTGAAAAAAAAATTTACAAAATAAATGTGTACATGAATGTGAATAATTAATGCTACCACAATTAATGAGGAAATAAATCTGCTACGATCCCAAGGAAATTGTAGGGTCATACGATTCTAAATCCAATCTTTTATTTGTTTTGAGATTCGTGTATAAAAAACAGAGTTTATGGAGATTCGTACAACTCAAAAAACGAAAGGTTGGATTTAGAATCATAGGACCCTACTATCCCCTTGAGATCGTAGCAGATTTATTTACCAATTAATGAGACAGCATCATGTGCACCACGCACGGCTAAACTTGGATCATAATGTGCCATGCGCACATGCTCAACTAACGACCTGCTTGATTCTGTCTTCTTCTATTTTTTTGTCGTTTTCGTTTTTGCTTTTTTCTCCTCCTGTTAATTTCAACAATTATCAAGAAGACAAGAACTATAATCATACACTAACAAGTAATAATTGCACAGTGTATAAGACATGATTACATAACGGCTACATTTTTTTCCTTTTTTTTCAAAGGGAAGTTGAAGTTCGATTTCTTCGTTTCTGAGACGGTGATTCTGTCAGCCAACTAGTTTTTAAGATAATTATAGAAATTAAACTTTTTATTTTTAAATATTTATAAAAAAAATAATTCAAATTTCGAACATATAATCTCTCGCACACAAGTTAAAGAAATTTAATGTCTTCTTTGTTTATTAGAATCCGATATTATTTACATTAATGAAATTGGTATTATTTAAAACATGCAATTCTGTTTATTTTTCTCTGGCAGGGAAAAAATAGAACGAAATAGTAATCTATTTTAAAGATGAATTGAATGATAACCAGTGATCAGATATAGAGATTTTTCATTAAATGGATCATATGTGATATGCCCTTTGGGCTTAATCATTTATTTTATCATTTCTACTCACATAACAGAAGAGAGACTAGTTTCATTATGGAACCGAATTTTCTGCCCTCCTGAGGCAGGAAATTTCTGTCCTCAGAGTCACTGTTGGTGGACCCCCAGTTCAAAAATTAAATGTGACCGGCCCTACATTCCAATGACTGAGGGGGGCAGGAAATTCCTGTACTCCGGAAGGCAGATGATCTCCTTCATTTTATTATTCCTATGCGACTTTTCATTGTTTTCAGTTTCATTAGATAATAAGTTTTTTTTTTTATATATAGTTACAAATTCAATTTAATTTAATTACAGTAATGGCCCAAATTCTTAATGTGAGATATCCCACGAATTTCAGAATTTAAAATTTACTTTAATCACCAGAATTCGAAAATGCGCTTAAGATTGTTAGGATAACTTTTCATAACAATTCAGATATTTAAATAAATATATAACTAAAATAAATCAAGTTGGAAGAATAATATCTGGATTGTGTACAAGACACTGTTCTTGAGCATATTATGTCTTTATCGTGTAATATGGAACTGCAACTGTATACAATTGCAGCTCCTTAAAACACTATTAAGGAAGTGACTAACAGTAACTTTGTAATATCTAACAGTTGATCAGAATTTTAATTATCCATCTCGGATGCACAATAGAAAGAGGAGAGAGAGCTCATTCACATAGGTACGTATTCAAAAAGAGAGTAATATAATATCTCCATTATCTTGTGAAATTAAAAGATAATATATCGGTATAAGAATGTATTAAATGAATAAAGTAAATATCGTTGGGAGGTTATTGGTATTGTAATTGGAAGGTTACCACTGAGAAAAGAAACTGAAATGTTACAAATGATAATAAAGTATATATTTTTCAGTTTAGTCCTCAAATTTGTCAATATTACAAATGATAATAAAATTTTGACTTTTCAAAATTAGATTTCATAATAGTAAGAAAACATGCTTTAACTATTTAACAGAATAAATTAAACAACCTAAATAGATGATTTAACTTTGATCGGCCAAAAAAATGACTTTGTTGTACTCGAAAATCAAGTGGTTCGTACCAATTATGGAACCATTCTTCAAACACATCATCAGCCTAATATTAAAAAAAAAACAAGTAGATTTACTATTTAATTAACATACAAAGCCAATAAAAAAGATGAAATCTAAATCTATTTAATTTTAAATTGCACTTAGCAATTGGTTCTTCTCTTCCCAATAATCGATTTATGTTAATTAAGCTAATTCTCTTCTATGCTTATTGCATAATTTCTTCAATTGCCTATCCTGTTTAGACAGATATTTTCATAATTATAATTCTGAAAATAGAGGGCTTTTTGGGAAGGCATCTGCTATTTGATTTAATTTCTTGTATATATGTTGAACTTTTATATTCAAATTTCATTCTGCCATTTCAAATGAATATTGCTCTCTTGATGAAATGGTGATGAAAATTCAAGAATCCTATCTATCATAGGCCTTGGAAATTCTTGATTGTGACTAAATATTTTACTCACAATAACATATCATTTTCTGAGTTTTGAAATACCATCACTAAAATTCAGCATTTAGGCAATCTTAGTGTATCATATGAACCAGGTCTCAACTCTCAAATTTCCTTTTGGCATGACATTTGGTATCAACATTAGCCGTTGCACGGAGGCCCTCTATGCTATGCATAGCATGCTAACATATTCCTACATATATATACATGTATTATATTATATATACATATAAATATATTATATTATATATACATATATTATACATATATACATATATACATAGCCCATGCGGCATCAGCAAATGCGGCGCATGCAGCAATATTTGACCTTTGCTCGTAAATTAGTAAGTCTGGATTGATACAAGGATCAAACTACAAAAGTAATTATATCAGCATGTAGAGCATTCAATAATATATAGAATTGACACAAATTTTAATTTATTTGGATTTTTCTACAGTTAATTATGAATTTCCAAAGTTCAGCTTTCGAAAAAACTTTAAACAACTATAACTTTGATGAGGAAAGTCGAATTTGGGCGTATGACCACTTCTTGGAAAGGGGGGAGGGACGAGACTAATCCGAATATCGCCACGGGAGACACTCCCAGGCATTCGAAGCATCATAATTTTTAAAAAAAATATCGTTTAGTGTCCCAAAAATTCAGTTTAAGTTTTCGTTCGACGGTAGGCATATAACGATTGGTATTTTGTTTAGTCAAAAGCCTAAGAGATTATTCAATAATTATCCATATAATTATTTTAAAATATATTTACTATTTATTGTGTTCTTTGCCTATCTCCGAGCAAATAGTATATGTTGACAGTTAGCAAATAATCCAATTAAACAAAAAAATTGACATCATTGAGGCAATCTAAATATATTTTCTTGTGTATATTTGAATAAAATATTTTTTTTAGAATCAAGGCCAAGTTCTTAATTAGTGTTATCTTTAAACTTGTGATATCCAACTAACAAACCAAATCAAAGTTATAAAGAGTTATGACATCATTTCATAAATACATCAAAATGTCTTATTTTTTGGCATACACTCTAAACAAGAAAAAAATTTCTTCAAAAAATTATTTAAATAAAAAATATTAAGATCTCTAAAAAAAAAAAAAAAAAGAGGACCGCCCGGACCACATGCGGTCTGGTACCTAGTGGACCGCCCCTAGTCCGGGCGGTCTACTAGGGAGGGTGGGCCGCCCATGGGCCCAGCGGTCGGGGCTATTTAAAAAAAAAAATCAATGCCGAGGCAGTTTTAAAATTTTCTTTTTTTTTAGGGTATTAACAAAAGAATAAATATATTGTTCCCCTAGGAGTAGTCCCCTAATAGCCCCTCGGTCCAACTTGTCCTAACTAACATAAGTAGTTATTAATGATTGACATTAATTAACCCGGGTGCACCGTTGAGATCCGGCGAGGACGTGGTGCACTGTCGAGATCTAGTGAGGAGAGCATGATGCACCGTTGAGATCCAATGAGGAGAGAGTGGTGCACCATCAAGATTCGGCCGGAAGAGCGTGGTGTACCATTGGAGGGGGTCCATGCTAGCCCAGCAAAGATTGTCAATGCGGAACATATGAATACTTTATTAGTTAGATATGAATACTTCATTTGTTAGGTATGCATACTTCATGTTAGATATGAATACTTCTTGGAAGAGGTGGGGTGAGAGAGATGAATCTGACTTTAAATTTTGAATTGTATAAATTATTTCGAACATGTATGAATACTTATTTAGTTAAATATGAATACTTCATTGTTTTAGATATGAATACTATATAGATCCGCTGTAGTGGTCTCTAATATTGACAAATGTCGCTTTCAGACGGTTGCGATCCCCATTCCAGGCTGTCACAAAACGCCAGCATATCCGCTGTAGTGGTCGTTACTGGTGCCCAAGATTAATGGTTCCCTCTAGTTTTGACTATTATAGATAATAAGTATGAATATTATAAATTCGTATGTATGAATACTATATTTTTTGACTATTAATAAAATCGTGTTAACCTTGCTCTTTGATGACAATTAGCACGTGCGCGTCAGTTAGTGGTTTCCGTTGTACTTGTTTTTTGTCTTGTAATGCAGAAGACAGATAGAGGACTGAATGAAAAGTACTGTTAGTCATTCTCTTAATAAAAATGACCGCAATTATGCGCTACAAAGCCATAACAGTTGATAACAAAATATGTTGTTACGTCAGGAAAATTTGATGCGGATAGAAAGTATATGATAATAAAACTGACAGCTATGTGATTTGAGTCATTTGGAAAAGATCTCATCATACTCGTGGATAGAAAGTAGGATTTCTTACATCCATTACAATATTAGTATCTATAAATAAAATAAAAACTAAATATTATTTAAAAATACAAATAAGTGATTGTATTAAAAATATTTGTATAAAAAATATTTTAGCTTACTCCTTCATGAGTAATAGTCATTTTTCCTTTTTTGTCTCACTTCATTATTTTTTCAGCGATTAGTTGTGCAAATTCCTGATAATGTAAAACTAAAGTTAGTCTAATGCATGTAATTTGAGAATACTAGAAGATCAAATGAGAGTAAAGGGTAATTTTGTCTTTTAAAATTGACATTTAATTTGCCCCATGTTTTACCTCCCCTGCCAAAGATATTTTTAAAGTGCTGGTAAATTTGTGTTTCAATTTCCTGCCGATTCCGGAGAGTGGAATAGTGAAGCAGAGCGTCTAAGAGTTCCGTGGGGTAATTTTGTCTTAGGAGATGATTCCTGTTTCGTTAAATGATGTTTGTTTATCTATTCCTGTTATTGCCTTGACAACTTTTACGTTGTTTTAATTCATCATTTATGACGTGAGTATTTATATGCTCTGCTATTTTCATATTTTCTTTTCATTTTGGGTTTTATGGTGGAGCATGGTGTCGTGCAGTATTAAACAAACAAGTTGTTCTAAAATTTTAATAGGATCCTGAATTTGGTCCCCATATTTTATATTTCCAAAACTTTTTGGTTTATCTAGAAATTTTGCTGATCATAAGTTAAGATAATTAAATGTCAGCAGGATGGGAAAGAAATAATGGAAAATAAGGATGCGAAGGAAGAAGTAGAAATGGAGTCCTTAGTTATATTTTGTATAAGATTGACTATAATTAATCTCAGTTTTCAATTAATTGAGTAAATACGTTAGTTATTAGAATTTTGAATGGTAAATACGTAATTAAATAATTTGGAGAAAGAAATATGTAATTTTTTTAGTGATATATATGAAGTTCCCATCCAAAAAGATATTATTTTCGTAACAAGAATCTGATTAATAACAATGGGTAAAACACATCAATCATATGAAGTGTCGTAGATTCGTAACTCAATATTTATAACAAAATAATTGTAAGCTTTAGTTCTTAATTTATACCAAAAAAAATGTATCAATCATATGAAGGGCCGTAGATTTGTAACTCAATATTTATAATAAAATAATTGTAAGATTTAGTTCTTAATTTATATTAAAAAAATATGTTGATGAATAGGGGTGTCAATGGCACCCTTTTATTAGTTTACCCGACCGTAACATATCTGATAAGACAGATATAGATAAAAAAAAATCGTAAACTTATCGGATATAGGTACGGGTAAAGATTTTTTTTTGTTCTCTAAATGAGTAAGGGTACAGATAAAGTCTATTTCGTACTCGTTACCCGATCGAATAATTATAAAAAAAATATGAGTGAGGCTATAGTACTTGGCCAAGCACACTGCTTAGTGTGCTTTGATATATGAAACGTGTGATTTGCATAAATATTCGTGCCAAATGTTGGTGCTAGATAATGTCCAACGGAGCGCTTCTATTGCTTTCGTTAATATTTTAATCTACTGTCTCTCTTAATTTTTTTTTTCTTTTTCTCCGCTCCCTCTCCCGTTCGACCCTCTTTTTTTTCCCTTCTCTTTCCTTGTATTCACTAGATTTTTCTCACAGAGAGCCTCCCCCCTCTCTCCAAATCTACCCTACCCGCTAGCTGACTCCGCCTCTCACCAGAAGGTGTCGCGCTCTCTCCACTCACTCTCTTCAAGTTCAATTTCAGCTCAACCCCTCTCCTCATCGATTGCTACGATCGACTCTGAAAACCCTAGGGGGTTCGTCGTCACCACCTCCCCATTTTTTCTTCGATTTTTAATTTGGTTAGTTGGATTTAACTCTAATATTTAGTATTTTTGTTCAGATCAAAATTATTTGAAAGACTATTTCTTGAAATTCATTTAGCAAATCAGCAACAGAAAAATTAGGGGCCAATTGTAGTTCATTTAGTAAATCTGCTTAGTTGAAACTCAATTGTAACCTTATAAAGATTTACTTTCTTAGATTAAAAGACGACACACTTCAATCCTGTCATTGAGACCACTGTCAGGCAGTGATGAATTTACAGCTATTGTCATATCAAAGAGCCTCATAACATCAGAACATGCTCTAAAGTACATTTTTGTTCAATTTACCATTTTTTGTAGAAAAAAATTGACCAATAATGTCATTATTGTAACAAATTTTGATTAATTTTAGCATTTAGAGGATCTTTCTAAAGAAAAAAAGAAAGAAAGATGAAGGTATCGACGAGAAGTCATCAAATATTGTTAATTGAATCTAATTATGACTACTTTATATATTTAGACACTACTCAAATGTAATCTAAGGTTGGTACAGTACCATTGTTGGTACATTTTCTAGTAGATTTTCTATAGTTATCCTTATTTTGCTTGATTCAAAAATTATATATCTTTTTCTTGTAAATGAATGCTATGAAATTGTGTTCTCCATCTTGACTAAACAATCAAAATAGTTATGATATAGTTTTGATAAACTTTTAAAATCAGTTTCAGTTGTATTTCACTGCTAATTAAAATCTTGATGTGACTTAAATTCATGTCTGATTTGACTTAAGTTCATGTGTGACTCAAAATTTCAGCTGCATTTGTTGGATTATTATTTAATAATAACATGTTTAAGTTGTTGTTTCCTTGTATCGAACTGGAAGTTTTTTTATAAGCAGTTCAATATTTCTGGACATGATCACATTGAACAAGAATGATTCTTTATTTCTGACAAATTTGGTCCAGACCAAGGAGAATTAGATATTGCAGCATGGATGTAGGAGAATCCTTGTATTGCCATCAACAATCAATTAGATTCAATTGCTACTTACTAATTCATCTGCATGAAAATTGAACATAATGCTCTTACTTAGAGAACCCATGGTAGACTTGAAAATCTTGCCACTATACTAATTGGTTCTGGTATTGCCATACTTGACAAATACCCAATGTTTAGGGTTTAATTTTAAACTTTAGAATTTTGTTTTCTTTTTTATGTTAGCTATGTGCTAAATAATCATATATAAGATATGAGGTGTCTAATGTTAGAAATGGTTGTTGCGGGAATCATTTACCTTTACAATCAATTTTCATGAATAAAGTGTTGGTTGTAGCAATAATTTTTTTCGTCTATTTGACTAATTTGCAAAACATACAATTATTGAATTTTACGATTGCTTCTATTTTTAGAGTTATGCAGGTTCAAGCTAATTGGAATTGCAATATGGAATGCTTGAACTGAAGAAATCATGAAGACACTTATCAAGATTTTAAATTATAATATTTTAAACTTGGTAAAGTGTGTTTGATGTTGTTTCAATAGGATACAAACGTTGGTAACATTTGTAAAATGTTATAACGATTTAACCTGTAAGAAACCGCTAAGGGACAGCTTGATCAAACACAGTCAAACGTTACAAATATTTTATAAAACGTTGTAACATTTTAATTAAATTCATGTTTCCAAAAAATCCCATTTTGATCAAGTTTTTACAGTATCAAATCGTTAGTAACATTTTATAATCGTTGGTAACGTTTTGATCAATTAGCTGAGCTATCAAAAAATTGAAACCCTAAATCGCATTTTGAACTAAAATATTGGTAACGTTTTATAAAATGTTGGTAACATTTTAGGTCAAACAGCTCATTAAAGAGCTGTCTCTATAAATAAGGGTTTGGGTTTTCTTCCCAAAGTATCTCAGTCGACCCTAAACTTCTAAAATGTGATTTTCTGAGAGCTTTAGTTACTCCATTGTTGTGATAGCTTGAAACTTCAAAATCCCTCAAACAACCTCAAATTCACTTCACTAATCTCAAGTTAGATTAGATTAGAGTGATCTATTGAGTGTTTTTTTTGAGTAGCTTAAACTTAGATATCTTGTTCTCATCTCTAGGAGACCGTGTGACTTCCCTTAGTTGTGAGGGCTCGCCGGTTCTCATTTCAAGTTGGCCGATTGACTTTCTGCTTTGATTATAAGGGCTCAATGGTTCACAAGTTGTAATCATTTTGTATTGGGTAATAGAAAGGCGCACCTAGAAGAGGTTGCGAAGCCCCTGAGATGTAGGCTTTTGTTTTGTCGAACTCCGTTATCATTCCGCGTGTCAAATTTCTCTGAACTCTTTTATTTACTTTTAATTGCGATTATTTTCTATTTTTAGAGTAATTAGTGGTGCCCCTATAGTTCAACATAAAGGAGCTTTCAGGGGTATACTGGTATGGTGTTGATACCAGTCTATATCAAGAGAAATAGCATGAAGGTGCTATTAAATTGATTCTCTATTTGAACCGGTACCATGTAACTTTGATTTTAATGGAAGGAATACGGCCTACATGCTTTTAATGATTAAAAAAAATAGAAGAGACGGTAGATTAAAAAATTAACAGAAGCATTCCGTTAGAGATCATCCAGCGCTATCATCAACACAAATTTTGATGAGAATTTGACGCTTCATATATCAAAGCACACTAAGTAATGTGCTTGGCCAAGTACCATAGCCTCACTCAAAAAATATTATATATATTAATAAGCACTGAAAAAAGTATTTTAATTTATTTACTTGGACTTAGTATGATCAGAATATATCTTCAATAAAGTCATATATCAAAGCACACTAAGTAATGTGCTTGGCCAAGTACCATAGCCTCACTCAAAAAATATTATATATATTAATAAGCACTGAAAAGAGTATTTTAATTTATTTACTTAGACTTAGTATGATCAGAATATATCTTCAATAAAGTATTATACGTGTGAAATGAATATATATGTTTTAATATTTTATTTAATAAATAATAAAAATAATTATTATATGAGGAGAGATCTAATTACACTCTTTTTTTGTGACACCGAATTACACTCTTTATTTTTAAAGTTTCAAATTTCAAACAGTCGATCTAAGCCATTCAATATGATGGATATATTAAAATGTGCTTGCATAACAAATTTTATATATTTTTAAATTATTTTACTATTTATTAAGTATTTTATAAAATTATTGTTTTAATACCATTAAATTTTTGTACTCATCATAATAAATAGTAAAACAAAATAAAAAAAATATAAATCTGTAAATATATTTTAACATATTCATCATGTTGAATTGTTTAACTTGTTTAAATTTTAAAAATATAAAATATAATTTAATATTACCAAAAAATATAATTGAATCTCTCCTCATCTGCGAAAGCGATCTGACCAAGACATTAAATTTCAAAGTCCACCGACCACCGATCACCGATCACCGATCACGAAAACAAATGGAGATGTAGAAGAAAAACCATCTCCGCCGCAATTCATCATTCATGAATTTGTCTTGAGATTCGTACAGATTTTATCTCAAAAATCCATCCGTGTCCGCATGTTTTACAAGAAAACGATACCGAATCCGATTCATTCCGATTTTTCTTTTATATGATAGAATAAAAAATTAAAGTTAAACACGTGTCAAAGATATTCGCAAATTTTGATTCATTCCGATTTTTTTTTATATGCTAGAATAAAAAATTAAAGTTAAACACGTGTCAAAGATATTCGCAAATTTTGATTTATGCTAGAGCATCTACATCCAACAACTCAAATAAATTTTTAAATAATTATTAATTATTTTTTAAAAATTAAAGTTTTTAAAATATCTAACTCTCGAATTCTTAAAATTAATTTTAGAATTTCTATTAAGTGATATTAGTAATAAATTAAAAATGAAAAATAATTTGAGCTAATTATTTAGTCAGCATATAATTTATAAATAATTTTTTAATAGAAACTTTCTTGCATAGTTTTTAAATAAGAAATTCTCCCTTATCTCTGAAATTAAATTAAAAATTATCACATCATATTAGAAACTTTCATAATATTAGAGATGTAGATGCATTGATTGCTGAATTAGTGGTTCGCATAAGAGACCCGCTGAATTATTTAGCTATTTTTTTTAATACATGTTGATGATTTTGAAAGTTAGAAAGATGTGCTTGATATTGCATTTAACTCTCTAAGTATAAGTTTGAACTGAATTGATCTTAATTATGATAGAATGGTTAGAAATCTCTAACAGTGATCTGAATCTTGGGCAATAATTTAAACCATTAGCTGAAAGTTACAATTATTTGATATTTTTTTGAATAAAGTTGAAAATCAAGATATTAAATTATTTTGATATCCATAAAAGATCTCTCATATGAGTTTTAAATATAAGAGAGACAGAAAATATTTTCTGATATCTTTTTTTATTGTTTGCGCATTATATTAAATCCTGTCCGTCTATCAAACATACTAAACAAATAACGACGAGACATAGTGCTTAATTTCCTTTTCTTGAAAGGACCAAGCAAGTTGTGCTTTCAGTCAAAATCTTAGAAAAATGGTAACATCAAGAAAGTAACAAAAGAGAAAATGACATGAAGAATTTGTTCTCTTGTACGGAAATTTCAAATAAATGATTTATTCTAAGCGCACGTGTCTTTGAGATGCACAAACTTTGCACTCCACAAGTTGCCACTTGGTTGGTTGCTAACAATCCCTTCTGATCTTAGTTTGATTTTTATATTACCATTGGTCAAATCTAGTCGGTCTCTATTGTAATTTGAAGTTTATCAAGTAGTTTAATGAGTCTAATTTTAAAACTTATTATACTGATTTTAAATGATAAATTTAAAATATTCAAACTGACCTATTTAACAATGTGTTTACATACACAACTTGTAAAATTTTAAATTAATTTAGTATAAAGTTAAGTGGTTAAATAATAATGAAAATAAAAGTATTAAAATTAGACTTATTTTTTTGACCGCTTGATTGTATATTAAATCAGTTTCAAGAATTTAAATTTATTTTTTTAGCATATCGATTCGAACTCAGCTTCTCAACAAACTCAAACCAGGGGATCGTTTAATGCCTATTCTCTACTTATTAAAAGTAATGAAGTATTAGACGGGATATATTGATAATAAATATTGTTTAACAATCAATTTATTGATTTAAGAAGTTCTCCGAAAGTCATGATTGAAAATTAGAATTGTAGATATATTTTGGATGATTAAATTTGGCGTGTATTAAATTTGTCGTAATTTTAAAAAAAATGTTTAAATGTCATTTTGCCAATAATTAAAATTATCAAAACTAAACTCTTTAATTTTATCAATTTGGTATATAATTTAAGTGATTGAGAAGCTAATTAGTTGTAAATGTTGACACTTGCCAAATAATTTTGTTCTCAATATATTTTATTTAATTAATAGATGTCTTTGTATTACACCGAACCTCACACGCACATTATTCCCTCTGCTCACTAATACTAATTTTCAATCTTACGGTTATACCTTTTATTATTCTGAATTTGTTCTGATGTCAACAATGATGTCTAAAATGTAGCGGGTTAAAGCAAGAGAGGTAAATGTGTTCCCAACGACTCGTTATGGTTTTGGATACGATGGAGGCCAAAGATGATCCCGAAAGGTCTGAGGGGAGTGGAAGACCGCACCGAAATTTTTATAAATATTCAAAATAATTAATAAATTACGGAATCTATCTCTTTTTTGGTGAAAATTCGAAAACTAGCTAATATGGTTAACCAATAACTGGATTGGACCCTTTTTTTGGTTAACCAATAACCGGATTGAGCCACCGAAAAAAGGGCCCAATCCAGTTATTGGTTAACCGGATTTGCTAGTTTTTGAATTTTCACCAAAAAGAGGATAAATTCTTTAATTTATTAATTATTTTGTATATTTGTAAAAAATTTGGAAGACCGCATAACATGTCTATCGAATTGTCGTTACTTGTTAGTCGTTAGGAATTCGCATCCTCTGAGATATCTCATATTTTGCGTGACTTTTTGGAAAATCTCAACCGTTTTAATACGTTCTGCGCGAATCTCAAAGTTCAAATAATATTGGCCCCCTACGTCACCCCCAAATAGACACCGGACACATCAGTCACGCAAAATATGAGATATCTCAGAGGATACGCACTCAGTCGTTAGTCATGCAGAGTTCGCATCGTCTGCATTAACTCGAACTCAAAAGATAAGCATCTCGATTGTCTGACTTTAAACGAAATCCGAACACAGTTTATAATTTAAGGGTCCTTTAACATTAGTATGAATCGAATTTCTACGAATTTTAAAGCAGATTGAACTGTCCATAAACATTAACTCATCAGATTTTTTTTTAGTTAATGCGGAAGATACGAATTCAGTCATGCGCCTCCTCTGAGATATATTATTTTTTGCGTGACCAACATGCACGGTGCCTACTCAGGAATAGCGTAGTGGGCCAGTATTATTTGTGCTTTGTGATTCATACAGAACGTGATTAAACGGTTGAGATTTAAAAAAAAAACACTCAGAGTTTGAGATATCTCAGAGGATGTGAATTCTTATTTGCAGAGGTAGACGGATTTCAACTGTTCAGATTTATCATATAAAATTAATACGATATATTTTAAAGTTGAGTTCAAAAAAGAGTTGAAAAACTTAGGAATACCCTAGTTCTACTCAAGTCTGATTATAAAATCTTAAAGGAAATCATATCTTTTCTTATGAGTATTGGATTCACATCAGTGTTGTAAAAACGTCTGTTTAAATCGATTAATCGATTAATTAGTCATTAGCGTAATCAAACTGTTAGAGATTTTTTCAATTAATTAACCTATTATTTTTAATTAATTACTTAACGGTATCATGTCTATCCAATGACTACATTCTGTTATTTACAACATTGATTCACATAAATGCAAGACCAATAACATGATAGCACCAACCACTCGTGATATGGAAATCCTCTTCAAAATATAAAGGATTCTGATAACAATCCCCGCAGCTTTATCCCCGCAAAAAACTCCGCACAAACTGCCAAAAAAATCATGGGGGGTCGCTCCACCATTAATAAGCGTTTAGAAAAATGTTAGTATTTAACTTTAAGCATCAAAGTATTTATTTTGAATTTGCAAAGTATTAATTTATCTGTCATTATCTCTATTTATGAAAGAATAAATCAATCTATAAGTTGTCCCCGCACAAAATTTTCTTTTTTTTTTGAATCGTCCCCGCACAAATAGGGACCATTAAATAACAATCATCTCACCCAATGATAAATATTTCTCAGACATAATGATAAATATTTTATGTTACATGGATAAATACTTCTCAGACATAATTGCAACTTTCAGTAAAACATAATGGATAAATACTTCTTAGACATAATGACAACTTTCAGTAAAACATCAATAATAAATATTTCTCAGACATGATGATAAATACTTTAGGTTACATGGATAAATACTTCTCAGAATCAATGATAAATACTTGTCAGAAATAATGATAAATACTTGTCAGAAACAATGATAAATATTTTTTTGAACTTTGTTCTTCAACTTGTTAATAAGTAATGTTTAATCAAATCAAAGTATTATCATGTTAGAGGCAACGATAAATACTTCTCAGACATTGTGATAAATATTTTCTTAAACATCAATAAACATATAATCATTTATTAGCGGAGATTGTTATTAGATGACAGCATTTAATGCAGAGATTGTTATTAAAGGACAGTATAATTAATTCGGAGATTGTTATTAGAGGACATCATAATTAATGCGGAGATTGTTATTAAATGACAGTCTAATTTAATGCAGTGATAAATGAAAATTATTAGTAGAATAAATGGAGGGATAAATGGTAGTTAATAAAATTAATATTGAGAGAAAGAGTGCGGAGAAAAAGGGAAGACAGGAGTGAGGAGATTTGTATAATTATTCAAATATAAATACAATATAATATTTAAACATTTTTCCTTCCTTGTCCATTTCAATGTTGTCACTCTGCTTGCACAGCCTTGGATTTGCAATTGATGTACGCAGGAGCTTTTTGAGAAAAAAAAAGGAAATTATTTACCCAGAGAAAATAGCGAAAGAAGAGTAGTAGTTGCTACTTTGCTTGTAGAGTATTGAAATTTTGACAGCAACTCGTCCAGAAATAATGCCCGGTGGCAGTATTCCTGATTCCTGATCTACAAACTGTAGAGACTGCTGCATTTTGATACCTTTTTTTCTTTTTTTTTCTTTTCTGGCAACTGCGTAGCTATCATCTCTTCTTTTGGTCAAGTAACTAAAAAAATGATGTTTTAATTTTAAAGAGTAAACAGTGGACCTGAACGTATATGGGCTGGATAGTAAGAATGTAGAACCGCATGGCTTGATCACTAATTTAAATCGTATAAGACAATTTTATATTTGAGTTTGAATCGGATCGTTCGTTTTAAATAGTACGAATCTTAATTTTGCCATCAGGTATGTTTGGTTGCAAAATAAGAATAGTTAGAATAGCCAAATCGAAAATAGTTATTATTTGTTTTATTGGAATAGCTAAATCTCAAAACTCTACTAATAACATGTTCTAATAAGACAAAAAAAATTGAATTAACTATTATAGTTATTTTAAACCAATCAAACACCGAATAGTCTAATCCCAATAATAACCTATTCTCAATCTAATCAAACACATCCTTACTGTATTAATTTGTCCGCAAATTCCAATTAGATCTGAATAAATTTATCAGTTTGATTTTTGAAGAAGAGGAGGAATCCACCTACAACATTTGAAAGTTACAATATCTTAAAACAATTTGGTTTTGCAATTTTTAAAGTCCAAATAATCGATCCAAACTGTTAAGCATGATCTATATATTAAAATGTGCTTGCAGATCAAATTTTATATTTTTATTTATTTATTTTTATTATTTATTAAGTATTTTATAAAATTGCTGTTTTTAGATAATTTTGGACACTGCAAAACAACAGTTTTGTAAAATACTTAATAAATAGTAAAAAAATTCAAAAGAAAATGTAAAATTTGATCTTCAAGCATATTTTAATATAAATATCATGTTGAATGGTTTGGATCGACTATATGAATTTTGAAAATTGCAAAATTAAATTGTTATAAAATATTGTAACTTTCAAATGTTACAAGTGGATCCCTTCTCTTTGAAAAATCCAAACTTTAAGTTAACGCAGAGGACGAATCCATATCCTGTTATAGAATGAAAATTTAAATTAATTAATTAAACTAACAATTAAAATTTACAACTAATTAAAAAATAGTTAATTAAATAAGAGACTAAAAATTTCAGTTAATTAGAAAGATAAATAAAATTATATAAAGTTGTTATTCAGGTTATTAAATTAAACTTTGCAAATAAGATTTTCATAAAATGAAATACATAATTTTGTGACATATTAGAAGGAGAAATTGTTATAAAAATAACAGGGTTATTAAAAATTTGATAAGTTATAATTTAATTTCATAATTTACCACGACTAACGGTTCGAAAGATTCGTACAAACTTATAAACACAAACCCCGTTTAATTAATTTAGTTTAAAACCTTCCTTGTTAATTGTTTTATTCCATTTGAATTTTGGAATTATCTCAACCATGCGGACTGTTCTGCACGAATCTCAAAGCACCACCCTCTTTTTAAAATCCCTCCCTTCCTCTCCTTCCTTCCCTGCCGCTGGGCCGCCCCTTTGAAATCCCTTGTCGCATAAAAATGCCTGAGACACTTATATTGGGCCTGGACCTTATTTGGGCCTTATTTGGGCCCAGGAAATTGAGACGCTACGGTTTTAGGTAAACACTTCTGACGCTCTGTAACGCTTCTCTCTCAGCTCTCACTTGGCGACATTGCCTTCTCTTTGGGGAAAGCTCCTCCTTACCCCTACTCTGAAGAGTCACCGCGCCAACCTCGACACAAAATCCGAGATACAGGAAAAATGTTCACTGGCAGCTCTCCCTAATCTCTCTCTTTCCCTTCACCCTCGACATACGCGGTTCCTTTTCGCCTCCCTCCATCAGAGGTGTATTTCTCTTTTTGACCTCGAGTTTACTTCTTTCGTCTGACTAAAAGATTTTAGATGATCTCAACCAGCACTTGCGATTTCATTGTGGAATTCAATTTAAATTCGTGCTAGAAGTTTTTTACTCAAGTGTGAAAATGTCAGTTAAATTTTGTATATTCTTTAGTAATTTTTGCACCATGCACTTCCTTTTGAGCTCAAAATTCGATAAACACAACTGCTTTTTGTAGCTTTAAATGCAAATAGCTCATATTGGTGTGATAAACGACCTGTTCTGGGGAAGATTTTTTATTTTTTATTATTCCATAGTTTATTTTGTGATGTTGCCAGGTTTATATGGCTGATTAGGTTTCTTGTAGCTGCATTATGGACTTTTTTCCTAAACCTTTACGTTTTACCACAGGTATAAGCGGCACACATGATTTTTCTAATTTTCCAGGGCATATATGATGAGGTTTCCCACGTCAACAAAAAAATGTTCTATTGTATATTTAGGTCACCTTCCTTTTTTATTTTATGTTATTTATTTATCCTGAATGGTTGGTTCTGCATCTGTTACTCTGTTTAGCTAAGGAGGCCGAATCAAAATATGGAGAAGATAAAGTGTTGCAATGAGGAAATCTCCTTTAATGTCGGTTTGTGTGGGCACAGTGGCCATCTTCGTCTCCAGCCTTTCTCTTCCTCCTCGACCTCATGTCTACCTGATTTCGTCCTTCCACCGGCATTCCCTCAAGAAACAACTGAAAGTGTGAGAGAATACCTGGAGGAAAACTATCTTACACCTGAGCTAAACCATCTCGAACCCCACTCGTCAGGCAAGTTGTGGGATTTCGAGTGGTTTGAAAAGGCCGACATCCCCTTGGAGCCATCTGCTTCCCGCCATGTAATTGCTCCCTCCTGGGATCTTCCTTTTCGCCGCTCTAGCTCCAATTGGAAACCTACTTCCATTCAGGTGCCTTTTTTTGGGCTTCACGTGTTTTCTTTTATCGCCAAGTCATGAGCTGATTTATATGTTATAGATACAACTAGGGGTGTTCATTGGGTCCAGTTTATTCGGTTTTTCAACAGAACTGAAAAAGTTCGGATTAAATGGTTTGTTTTTTCGGTTTAAATGGATCAGTTTGGTTGAACTTTTGAATTACTTTGGTTTTTATATTTGGTTTGGTTAGATTTTTCAAAACTGAAAAGACCGAACCGACCAAACTCTATATGGTTAAGATCCATTCTTTGGTTTTTGGACTTCAAATGAAGAAAAATGTTGGTTTGGATATTTTAGGACATCTACATATTTTGTATGGAATTGAACAATGTGTGTAATGTCAACAACTAATATATATTCATATTTATTTCTATGATTATTAAATGTTTTGTGTCTTTATTGAGTTTGGACATTATAAAATTTAATCTCTTATTTTGGTTCAACCAAACAAACCGAAATTTACTTTGGTCATTTTCGTTCGGTTGTCATTTGGTTGACAAGTTTTAATTCGGTTGGTTCAGTTATATTTTTTCAAACCGAATAAAATTTTGATTTGACTATTTTAATTCAGTTTTAACCGAACTGATCCAATGAACACCCCTAGATACAAGTGGAAGGGCTAATGGAAGGAGCGCAAGAAGACGTGGGGGGTCTGAATAAAATGCCGGGACCCGCGAAGGATTTTGTACGAGGGAGCCTCAACAACCGCCCCTTCCGCCCTGGTGGTCTCCAATCCTCCAACCTCCCGGGTCACAATGACCCGCAGAACAGTGACAAAGGCTCTCTGCATGCCGATTGGGTCAGAGAGTTTATCCGTCCCGTCAGTGGTGGCAGCCCACTCCCTCAGACTGTCCCTCCTACTTTTCGGAAAGGACTCCAATTGGGCCCTCTCAAGGTAGCTTCTGTTTTTCCCGTCATTTCTTGTAAATTTTGATTTATCCTCTCATTTCTTGCTGTGCTCATTTGCCCTCTTGACATGACCTTTGTTCCATTTAGGAGTATCCATGTAGTCGGAAGTGTTCTAGCGAGATCTCTGTTGGTGATGAGGTGGCCGTGAGATCTACTAATGAAAATTTGGTTAGTTTGTAGTTTCGTACACATAGAATTTGTTAACTACGGTTTTCTTATTTCCCTTTTGGAGCATGTGTAGTCGCCGAATTTCATTAATTATTATGGCATGAATAACCATGCAATTGATTTCTTCATGTAAAGAGCATGTACAGTCCCTTACAAGTTATAAGCCAAAAATTATTTCTAGTGTATATTCATTTTGTTCCTGACCATGCCAAAATTTAGTAATGCAGCCTCTTCTACACGTAACAGTATGACTTTTTGTTAGAAAATGCCATAACATACATGGAAATTAAATTACAGAGTGCATTATGATTTGGTTACTGAATCACTGACCCCATCATAAATTTGCCACTCAGGATATACCTAAGAGCAGCTATGCTGCTGAAAACTGCTTTTGAATTTGCCACTTCATCATAAATTTTTTTAATTTTGACAATGTTGACAATCTTCAATAATAATGTTTAAATTTAAAATCGAACATTATGAACATTATGGGCCTGTGTAACACAGCCTGTCCCAAGCCAGGATAAAGGAGGAGGGTTGTAATAGGTGTGGCGTGCCAACATAAAATACAGCCCTTTCATGGAAATGAAACCCACATGAATCTCCGGTTGGGTTTCATTTCTAGTCTACTCCAACTTGTTTGGGACTAAAGGCTTTGTTGTTGT
The DNA here is from genome assembly GCA_964058845.1 of Carex sylvatica. Classification (NCBI taxonomy): domain Eukaryota; kingdom Viridiplantae; phylum Streptophyta; class Magnoliopsida; order Poales; family Cyperaceae; genus Carex; species Carex sylvatica. Next base: position 45,236 of record CAXKVR010000473.1, read on the forward strand.
ATCATGTCCATAAAATGTGATGAGATTTGGTGACTCCAAATTTCACTGGTCTGAAATTATCGGTCCTTGATGGATCACCAAACAATACTTAAAGTGCATGAAATTTGATTGCTAGGCTATCTATATGCTCAATAACATACCTATAAATTTACATTTCACTTTTTAATTTAATTTTATTTAAAAAATAATAATAATAGTCAAGATTGTCAAAATTACCATTGTCAAGTGATCCTTAGTGAAAGAGTTTACACATTTGCAGTTAGCTCAACCTCTCTCTATACATTTACAAAAAGACAGATTCCTTTCAGGAGAAGTTCTCTGTGCGTTTTGATGATTTATTCAAGAAGGCCTTTGAAGATGATAATACCATCACCGATGAAGCTTCTCAAGAAGAAATAACTGTTGAACAAATAAATGCCGATGCTACTGATGCCTTCACTGAGATAGAAGTACAAGGAGAAGTCAGTGTTGAACAAATAGAAGTTAATGATGAGAAGTCAAGCAAAGGTGACAAAAGTTTAGGTGTGAGGCAATAGTGTGCTTATTTGACATTTATTTTATTGGAATTGGGTTTTCTCTTTAATGTACAGATACTCAGACTGGGGCAACAACTGAAGTGGAAGCCGAGAGAGATGCTAAAGACCATATCCTGGAAACACAAGCATCCTTGGATCAGATTTTGCTAATGCAGCCACCCGAAAATTCCGGAAAAGTTGGAAAACCGGTAGATGGAACTAAGACTAAGGAGGCTGAGGTATTATTTATATTTTAAATTTTATCTAACTAGAGGTCAGTATCTTTTTCTTTGTAACTTTTGGTGCTCTTATCATGTCCATTTGCAGGCTTGGGCTCTTGCTGGTGGCAATGAAGAGATTATCAACCGATTTTATGAGCTTGTACCAGATATGGCAATTGACTTTCCTTTTGAGCTGGATAAGTTCCAGAAAGAGGTATTTTTCTGAGTAATACTTGGTGGTATATTTGTTAAGTTTATACTGGAAGTAACTTGTTTTCATCTCTTCTGACACTGGATAAAGGCTATATATTACCTTGAGAAGGGCGAGTCAGTTTTTGTGGCTGCTCATACTTCAGCTGGAAAGACCGTTATCGCAGAGTATGCTTTTGCATTGTCGTCCAAGGTGTAGTTTTGCCTCATGTCATTCCTAATTCCAAAATTTTGTTAATAGTTATACTTTTGGCTAAATTGGTATTTTTAATTTCTTGTTCTCATGTTTGCTACCATTTTCCATGCTTGTATAAGGATTTTTAAATAACTATTATGAAAAAGACTTGCATTTTTGTAACTAGGAAGATACATCAGATGGAAACTTACATGGAATTCCCTTTTTTTGTTTTTGTTTTCCTAAGCATTCCCTTTAACCTGTACTTCTTGGATACAACCTATTGCAGTATTTTCCTGAGCTCCACAGATTTTTTTGGAACCAATTTTATTTTAAGTTGGCAAATAATCAATAATCAACATGTGTCTAACCAGATGCTTTGTACCTCAATGATACAGCACTGCACAAGGGCCATCTACACCGCTCCTATAAAAACAATAAGCAACCAGAAATATAGGGACTTTTGTGGAAAGTTTGACGTAGGCCTTCTCACTGGAGACGTTAGCATAAGGCCAGAAGCAAGCTGCCTTATTATGACTACTGAGATATTACGGTCCATGCTGTATAGAGGTGCAGACATTATTCGTGACATTGAATGGGTACAAGAGTTCAATCTTATTATTATATCATCGGTGTTTTTTAATTTGGTACTGATACTAATTTCGAAAGGAGGGAAAGGAAGTAGTTTTATTGACCAAAACTTTTGTCTTGTCTTTTGGATAAACAGGTTATATTTGATGAAGTGCATTATGTAAATGATGCAGAAAGAGGGGTGGTTTGGGAAGAAGTTATCATCATGCTTCCCAAACACATTAATATTGTTCTCCTTTCGGCAACGGTATGTTACTACCTTTGCTCCCAATTTATTCTAACAATTCTTTAGAGATCCATATACTGGAAATTGCTTTCTTTTGACATTATAAACTCTAGTTTCTAAAATCAAGCTGAAAAGTTTCAAAAATAAGATCATATTGACATAACAGCACTTCTAATACTTACCTATTCCATTTTTGAGTAATTGCTGGCCCATTAAAGGTTTTAAATAGGCTCTTTGATGCAAAGTTTTAACTTCTTTAGTGATCAGTAGAATGGGCACCAATTATCATTATTTCCATTTGTATGAGATATATATCATATATCTTAATCATAATGACTGCATCCTGAATGCGAGAGTTTTAGTTTGAAGTTCTTGAGAAAATTGTCAACGACTCTCTAGATGCACACTGTCAAAGGATCTTGTTCCAATCCTGGTTCTATATATCCCATCTTATTTTGGGATTTTGCAAAAAGCACCCCGATCGTAATTTCTGCCAAAATACCTTGATTAATCGTAGTAACAAATGGCCCCAAACAATGGTGCATACTGTCGAACCATTGGGGGGGGGGGGGTATTATTTGGTTATCCGAGGATAATGCGATTGTGAATGTGGATATAATTTGTGTTTGGGATCTGCAAATAATCAGATTATCCTGATTGAGTAGTAGACCCGCGTTAAGAGAATGCGGATTGAAAACTGTTCAGAAATTTGGTGACATTACCAGTTCTTTACGATATCCTTTTTTAGAGCAAAAAGGAATTACTAATGCTACAGCTCCTATTTGTTGGAGTAAAAAAAAACAAGTACACAAGTCATATTGGAGCCTATGAGAACACCTTAAGACAAAAAAAATGTCCCTAACCGTGAAAAAAGCTACCCTTTTATATTTTTTGAATGACATTATGTGTAGTTACAAAATTCAATGCATTATTAGATCATGTACCTGATTGGATATCCAGTTCTTACATTATCAGTTTAATATGCAAATTGTTTCTATATGGCACCTTATCTTCATTTGTGTTCATATCAGAGAAAGTAATATGGGTAAGAATAAAATACAACAATCATCCAAATCTGTATCTGCTCTGTTTTCACCCATAGGATTCGCAGGAAACCACGGATCTATCCTCAAGGACCAAATTGAGTTGTCTTTTGAGGTTGATTTCTTAAAAAACAACCTTAAATATTAGATGCAATCTTGCAATCGATTGATTCTTAAAGATTAATCATCTGCTAGTATTTTTGTATTGAATGCCGAAACTTCTTGGTGGATGGAGTGCAGTGTGTGTGTGTTTTCTTTTCTTTTCCAGGTTCATATGTGCATTTTTATTAACAAGGACAAGTATACTTGTCCAAAATTTGCAAAACTCTATTATCGCTTAAAAGTATAATCTTTTCCAAGAATAGTAAGATTATGTTGATCTTTTTTGCAAGAATAAACTTCTTAGAGTTGGGTGTCTATGAGTGTCTTTATAGTGCCCCCATAAATTATGCAGGTACCAAACACGGTAGAGTTTGCGGATTGGATTGGTCGGACTAAGCAGAAGAAGATCCGTGTTACTTCGTAAGTGCGTTTGACTATTGGTTTCTTTCTCATCATGTTCACATTATTTTCCAGGTGTGGTGATTGATCATATTAAATTTAAATTAAAACAACAGAACTACTAAAAGACCAGTACCCCTAGAGCACTGCATCTTCTATTCAGGGGAACTATACACGATATGCCAACATGATCAGTTTATTCTACAAGGGTATAGAGCAGCCAAAGAGGCTTATAAGAAGAAAAACTCTCCTAGCAGTACTGTTGGTGCCAAACCAAAAGCATCTCTGCCTACAAATTCTGGCCGAGGAGGGGGAGTAGCAGGAGGGAGAGGTCATAAGCAGAAACAACAACAACAACAACTCCAACACCAACTCTCGAGTTCCTCAGGACAGCCAAGCAGTGCGGGACCCAGGAGAGCATCCGAATCTTCTTCATGGTTGTTGCTTATCAATAAACTCTCCAAACAGTCCCAGTTGCCTGTATGATTCGTTCTATCTAAAGTTACATTTATTCTTTAGTACTGTCAACCTTGGTTTTCAGTTTGCTTGCAATGTCGGACTGGATGCCTGGTAACACTGTTCTAGTTCAATTTTCAATGGAAATGTTGCAGGTTGTGATCTTTTGTTTCTCGAAGAATCGCTGTGATAAATCAGCTGACATGATGTACACAACTGACCTTACCAGCCACTCCGAGAAGAGTGAGATACGCTTGTTTTGTGATAAAGCCTTTTCACGCCTTAAAGGCTCTGATAGGGACCTTCCGCAGGTGATTTTCTCTTTCCTAAATACTGCCACCATACCAGCTAGTAAATATTGATGTTTTGGCATCAAACAGAATCGAGGCATGTCGCGTCAATGTGTGCTGTTTCTCCTCAGGTTATAAGAATTCAAGGCTTGCTGAAAAGAGGAATAGGAGTGCATCATGCCGGGCTCCTTCCTATTGTCAAGGAAGTTGTTGAGATGCTTTTTTGCCGTGGCGTTATCAAGGTTACCTTTTGTACAATATTCTTTTTTTGACAAAAGTGGTATTTATCACCAGTTTCATTACGAAACAAAAGAGTTTATACATCATGAGTAAAAAGGAAATGCTAACATATAGTCAAGCGACATCTAATAGTCAAAAAACTATCACAGTAAGATAACAGTATCAGAATAACATCTAACAGCATAGACTAAAAATCATACTAACATGACATGAAATAGTAATACTAAATGGAATCAGAAATGGCTATAACACTAGAAGAGGAGGCACTAACTGATGAAGAAGAAATACTAAGCAGAAGGCCAGCAGCACGATCAATAGCATCAGAAACTGCTCGGTCACTCAAATAATCAGTTAAGGCCAACCCGTCTAAACCAAGACCAGGGTTCTCGTCGGAAACCAGCATGGAGCTGTCCTAGTCCTGTGTGTCCGTGTTGGATAATACTATCAGAGGGCCTATCTGAGGCAAAGAAGAAACATCAAAAGGCATAATCAAAGATAATTTAAAATAAGAATTATCTAATCGTGACTTACACCAAAATGTAGTTAAAGCAATAATAGAAGCAGCTACAGACCTAATAGAAGGTATAGGAGAATTTTGAAAACAAACCTTATTTCGTGTTGACCATACAATCCAAAGAGTTGCAGCTCTAATCAATTCCACTAATAGTGAATTCTTTAATGGAATCCAATAATCAAAATACCAAAGATCAGAAACTTCAGTACAATTAAAATGAAAGTTGTTATGATTACCAATTCAAGTTCATAAAGAATAAATAAAAGGACAAGTAATAAAGAGGTGATCGACAGTTTCTGGGGCACTATAGAAAACACAATCAATATTTCCATGCCAACTCCGTGATTGTAAATTGCATTTAGTAAGTATTTTATCTTGTCTAAGTAACCAAACGAAAACCTTAATCTTAAGGGGAATCTTGGCCTTCCAAAGAGTAATGTAAATATTAGTTGGAACACCTCTAAAAGACAATCATTTATAAAGAGGATTTATAGTAAAAAGACCAGATGAATTTCATCTCCATAATATTCGGTTAGGACATGATGAGTCTAATGAATAAGAAGAGAAAAGTCATAAAAGTTGTAACCATTCAGAAAAAATAATATCAGTTAATTGCCTATTAAATTGGAATGATAAAGGAAAAGTAGTAAACACATCGGCTACAGTGATGTTAGGGTTAGAAATAATTCTAAAAAGATTAAGAAAAACACAATATAAAGCACAATTGTCAGTACCATGCCAACGACCAAAAAGATGTATTGGAACCATCGCCTACAACTCTATCAATACCCATATCAAATATTTGAGTAAGATCTAAAATACTAGACCAAAAAAATGAAAAACTATTAGAATCTAAACCATTGAAGTCATATTTGACAATAAGAATTGATTTTCACTTTCCTTCAACAGATGGATCTTTAAAACGAAATCACCATTTAGCTAAGAGAGAAATATTCATGTAATTAAGGTTTAAAACACCTAAGCCCCCATGATTCTTAGGCAAACAAACATTTGACCACTTAATGAGATTATATCTCTTCCTTCCAGTAGCACCATTAGACTAAAGAAATCGTTTTCTAATTATATCAATTTTATTTCTAATAGTGACAGGCATTCTATAAATTGATAACCAATGCAAGGGCATATATGTCAAAACAGAATTTAATAACGTAACCCTACCTCCAAGAGATAATAGAGAACCTTTCCAAGTTTGTAACTTTTTTTCTATTTTTTCAACCAAAAGAAACCAATTAGAAACAACCAACTTCTTCCAATGTAAAGGAACCCCTAAATATGTAATTGACAAAGTACTCATTCTACAATTTAATTGTCTAGCTAAAAGAGTAGCTTCTTGAGTTGATAAATTAAGGGGAATAAGTTCACTTTTATCAAAGTTAATCTTCAAACCAGACAAATTTTCAAAACCTAATAAAAGAAATTTCAGATGTTCAACCATCAGGGAATTAACCTCCAAAAATAATAAAGTATCATCGGCAAAGTGTAAATTCAAAATCTTAATATTAGTACCTAATCCAGATATCAAGCCAGCCGACTGAGCCTTACTTAAAATCTTATTAAGAGCATCAGCAGCTAGATCGAAAAGAAGAGGGGATAAAGGATTCCCTTGCCTAAGACCCTGTTTACAATGGAAATAATCACCTAACTCTCCATTAAACGAAATACAAGTCCTTCCACTACGTAAGATATCACCAATCCAATTAATAAAGAGATTACCAAAACTCCTAGCAGCTAATGTCTCAAGCAAAAAATCCCAATTAACCTTATCAAATGTTTTTTCAAAGTCAAGTTTGAGAATAATGTCTTTCTGTTTAGATAACCTTACTTGATGGAGGATTTCATGGAGGATTTCATGGAGGATTTCATGGGCACTAACAATATTATCTCCTATTAACCGACCTTTAATAAAAGCAGCTTGAGAATCATCTATAAGAGGATCTAAAACTAAAGAAAATCTATTAGTTAATAATTTAGTAATCATCTTAAAGCTACAATTAATAAGACTAATGGGTCTATAATTTGTAATCGAAGAGGTATCCGCCTTCTTAGGAATCAAACAGATGGAAGCTAAGTTAATATGTTGTAAAAAGCTAGAAATAATCGTAAGAGATCAGGGTGAACCAGGTCCCAAAAAGACTGATAAAATAAGAAAGATAATCCATTAGGACCTGGGGTTTACCAGGGTTACATGAAAAAACTGTTTTTTTAATTTCCTCCAAAGAAAATGGTAAATCAAGAGAAATTTGTTGAGGAAGAGAAAGTTTTTCGGAATCTGATCAAAGATCAGGATGAAGAGATAGTAATCGAGATGAACTAGTCTCTAATAAATCCTTATAATAAGAAGTAATGTGATGCTTGAGAACTACAGAGTCATATTCAGGTATACCATTAATGCTTAAAGAGGAAATAACATTTTTCTTTTTCCTAAGAGATGCTGCAATATGAAAAAAATTTGTATTTGAATCACTTTCTAAAATCCATTTTAATCGAGACCGTTGGTGCCAGAAAATTTCCTCGTCATGATAAATTTTATGAAGTACAATATAAGGACCTCAACTGTGTACAAGTACAATACTTTTGTTAAATTTATTATACAAGGTCAATGGCATGTTGTCTATGTGCTGTCCTAATCTTTAATGACTTTCTATATCCTTATTTTGAGGCCAATATTTAGGTTAAACAGATTGTTGACTTTAATTTTTGAGTTCCCTGAGTCTCTATATTCTTGTCTTCTTATAAATACATTACGAGCTACTATATTTGGTGCTGCAGCAACTATTCAATAAAACCACACAAATCATCTTTAAAGGATCACCACTTTTCAAATTTTTGCCCTTTAGTTTCAAAGTTTCCTGTTTGGCTACTAAATTTTCCAATTGCTACCAAACTGTCCGTACCAATGGCAATAGTCAAATGTTTGATGGAAATTCATGCCAACGTCCACATTCATGAGATCAGCATGCCGGCTTTAAGATGAAGATCCTGACACAGACTGATATGATTTGACAGAATAATTACATCTTTTTGATGGATGTATGATGGGGCAGATGCTGTGGTTATTATGATTTGCCTTTTTATGTCACTGGGCATGTTCATGCGTTAGTAAAGAAGCATGTTATATTGTTATCCTTCATATCATCAAGTCAGCATGCTTCTGTAAAGAAACTCGTAAGGACCACATTGGTAATATGAAAATTTAGGGGCCAAAATGGTGGAAAAGGCGATACTTTAGGGACCATGTGTAATAATATGCGTATGATTTAATTGGTTAAGCTGATCCACCTATAAGGTTGATTTGATTCATTCATTGTAGGTTCTCTTTTCAACTGAGACCTTTGCAATGGGAGTGAATGCTCCGGCAAGAACAGTAGGTTTTTTCAATCTTCTTTCAACTTCATATGACACTGATCCTTGATAGTTATGTGCAAATCAAGTAAATTGAGGAGGAACCTACTTCATCTCTCTGTTTTGTCTTTTTTTTTTTGGCTTGAACACATACACAATAAAGGTGGTGTTTGATTCCTTGAGGAAATTTGATGGGAAAGAGTACAGAGGGTTGTTAGCAGGGGAGTATATACAAATGGCAGGACGAGCTGGTCGTCGCGGCCTTGATAACATTGGCACTGTCATAGTGATGTGTCGTGACGACATCCCTGAAGAGAGCGACTTGAAAAATCTCATTGTAGGAAAACCCACCCGCCTTGAGTCTCAGTTCCGACTCACCTACACCATGATCATGCACCTCCTTCGTGTCGAAGACCTTAAGGTAGCAGCTTGTTAATATTTATTTATTGAGTGAGGCTATGGTACTATGCATAGCACGGATTGGTCTGTACTATGGATCAATATCTTTGTATTCAAAGTCAAATAGTCGATCTGAATTGTTCAACATTATTTTCATATGAAAATGTACTTTGCAGGCTTAAATTTTACATTTTTTAGAATTTTTTTTACTATTTTTTTAGATATGTAGAAAATCAGTTGATCTAAAGATTCTAAATCACTCAAAAGTAGTGATTTCTATCTTAAAAAATAGTAAAAAAAATTCTAAAAAATGTAAATTTTAAGTCTGCGAAGTATATTTTCATATGGAAATCATGTTAAACAATTCGGTTCGACTATTTGAACTTTGAAAACTAAGATATTGATCGATAGTATGGACCAATCCGTGCTATGCATAGTACCACAGCCTGACTCTTTACTTATTTATTCATTTACCTCTTTATTTGCACGAAAGAATGGAAGATGTCTTATATTTGTTTCTTTGTGCCTAGGTTGAAGACATGCTAAAGAGAAGCTTTGCTGAGTTCCATGCTCAGAAGAATTTGCCTGAAATGCAAAAGCAACTTCTACTGAAGCTACGCAAGCCTCTTGAAGCTATCGAGTACGTGTTCTTCTTGCACCTCTATATTGTCCAAATGCAGCTATGAGAAATTAATAAACATTGGTGTTGCTCAGATGCATAAAAGGAGATCCAGCAATTGAAGAGTACTATGATATGGCAGTACAGGCAGAGACATACAGAGAAGCAGTAGCAGAGGCAATCATGCAGTCGCCCTCTGCTCAGCAACTTCTTTCTCTTGGAAGAGTTGTCATTGTCAAATCACAATTAGTTGAGTTTTTTATTGTTGAAGTTCTTGTCATCTTTTCTATTGTTTCAGAACTTTGAAATAACTGAGGTTCAATTTACAGGGAGAAGAGCATTTGCTGGGTGTAGTACTCAAGTCCCCATCTGCTACTTACAAAAACTACCTTGTTTTAGTCCTGACGACTGAATCCCCTACTAATACATCAGCATCATTACCATCACCGATTCAATCTGTACCGAACAGAGATCAATTAGACAAAGGAGGCGGTGGTGTTTTTTTATTGGCCCCAAAGAGTAAAAGGGGATTGGATGATGACTACTCTGTCTCATCAAGTTATTCTCGCAAAGGAACAGGTGTTGTGAATATAGAGGTGCCAAAGTATGGTGCGGCAGCTGGTACAAACTATGCGGTTATTGCACTGGAGAGTAATACAAAGGAGATAATAAGCATATGTGATAGAAAAATGAAGATAGATCAGGTGAAGCTTCTAGAACAACCGAGCAATGCCGTCTACTCAAAGACCGTTCAGGAGCTTATGGGGCAAAAGACTGGTGGAAACAAATACCCTCCTGTCTTAGACCCTCTTAAAGGTATAGCTGTGAAGAGTGAGGCTATGGTACTATGCATAGCGCGGATTGATCCATACTACAGATCAATATTTTCATTTTCAAAGTTAAAATAGTCAATATGAACAGTTCAACATGATTTCCATATGAAAATGTTCTCGCAGACTAAAATTTTCATTTTTAGAAATTTTTTTACTACATTTTAGATAGGTAGAAAATCACTACTTCTGAATGGTCTAGAATTTTTAGATCAAGTGATTTTCTACCTATCTAAAAAATTCTAAAAGATGGAAAATTTGATCTACAAGTACATTTTCATATGGAGATCATGTGGAATGATTCAGATCACTTGTTTGGACTTTGAAAATGGAGATATTGATCCATAGTACGGACCAATATGCGCTATGCATAGTACCATAGCCTCACTCTTAACTTGAATTCAACACCATACTCAAAAAGTTATTTAGTTTGTGACAGGACATGATATAGACATATAGTAACATTCATACAGCTCTGAAGTTGAAGGATATGGATGTTGTGGAGAAATACTGGGCGTACAATATGCTACTGGAAAAAATGACTGAGAACAAGTGCCATGGCTGTATTAAATTCAAAGAGCATATTTCCTTGATTAAGGAGCAAAAAAGGCACAAAGAGGAGGTTAATGCTTTAAAATTCCAAATGTCTGATGAGGCTCTCCAGCAGATGCCTGACTTCCAAGGCCGCGTATTAAATCTCTCCTCTTTCTTCACTTTCTTTTTTTCTTTCTTTCTGTTGTTTGACTCCAAAACGACAACAAAAAAATGCAGATAGATGTGCTGAAGGAAATAAATTGCATAGATGAAGATCTAGTTGTGCAACTAAAGGGGAGGGTGGCATGCGAGATGAACTCGGGTGAAGAGTTAATTTGCACAGAGTGTTTATTTGAGAACCAATTAGATGACCTCGAACCCGAAGAAGCTGTTGCTGTCATGTCCGCTCTTGTTTTCCAACAGAATAACACATCTGAACCCTTTCTTACTCCCAAGCTAACTCTGGCTATCAAAAGGTACGTAATTTCAGACTGACTTTACTATTATTTCTCTTTTTCTTCCTATAAACACTTGCATGCAACTAAAAATGCTTTTCTTCTATTAGACTTCATGATACAGCAATCAGACTAGGGGAGCTACAAGCTCACTTCAAAGTAGCCGTGGACCCACAGGACTACGCACGTGACAATCTGAAGTTTGGCCTTGTTGAAGTTGTGTATGAATGGGCCAAGGTGCTGCCTAGTTGATCTTTCTCCTCTTCTACTGTTTAAGACGCTGCTTAATAATTTTCTTTTCTTTTTGTGCTGTGTGTATTTTACAGGGAACTCCATTTGCAGAGATTTGCGAGTTAACAGATGTGTCAGAAGGGCTGATAGTGAGAACAATAGTACGATTAGATGAAACCTGTAGAGAGTTTAAGAATGCTGCTGCAATTATGGGAAATTCTGCTCTTTTTAAGAAGATGGAAGTAGCTTCTAATGCCATTAAGCGTGACATTGTTTTTGCCGCTAGTCTCTACGTAACTGGTGTCTGATTCTTACCTCTTTGCTCCCATTAAATGCCTTGCATTCTTGGATGCCTTTTTCAGCTAAGTTCCGAAATGTTTCAAATTTCACTCCTACAACTATCAGGAGTGCAAGTTAATATAGCTAATTTTTGGTTCTCTATAGTAATGTTTTCCGTCTATTTTGTTTAAAATGCGTTTGATTTCGTTCATGCATCTATGTGACCCTCCGTATAGCACACATCAGCTCCAAAAATATGCCTTTATGCTCATACAATAAACGAGTGAAGCTATGGTAATATGCATATCAATATAAAGATCGACCGAGCTATGAATTTATATTTTTCTTTTTAAAGTTCAAATAGTCAGAATTGACTGTTAAACATCATTTTTATATGAAAATGTACATGGAGACCAAATTTTATATTTTTTAGAAACTGTTTGCTTGTCGTATACATATTATCATAGCCTCACTCATAAACAACTAGCCTAGTAAACTCGAGGGAGAAAAAATAATAATAACTAGCCCAGTAAACAACCACAAGTGCTTTTAGCAGAGATCTTAAGATTCTACACTGGTTTTGACTAATGGGAGTGTTCGGGGAATGTATGAAATAGTGAAAAATTAAAAAGAGAAGAGACTTCTATTACATATTATTATTTAAATTTGTGTTCGGCACAACTAGAACAATGGAAGTGTGGAATTGAATTTATATCAATATAGAAAAAAGTCACTGTTTATCAATTCCATATTTTCTATGAAATAATGGGGATGAAATAGAAATGGCCAAGTACAAAAAAAAAAAGATTTTGACTGCATATTTCTATTTCAATTTCACCTTTTTCACCTTTTCTCAATTCCACTCGGAGCAACTATTCCATCACAATTTTATATTTTTCCTCTATTCCCACTGTGCCAAAAATCTGTATCGTTCCAGATGGATTCGACTCTGCTGTTCTTCAAATAGGAGAGCAAGATCCTGTTATTTAAAATCGGACCGTTGAATTTTTTTATTTACGGATTTTAATACAGATGAACGATTTGATTTAAAATAACAGGATCATACTCTCCTGCTCTTCTATTTGGAGAGTAGTGGAGTTGGTTCCATTCCAGATACCTGAAATGCAAGTGATAAATCCGAACTGTTTTTTTTAACTTGGCATGAATCTCAAAGCAGTACCCCTAAACAGGCACCGGGGGGACACGGACTCCTGTGCCAAACAGGTCTATTAATAAGAACTTTCATTGCTCCAGAACCGTTACATGCGGCCATGCGGGTATTAAAAATAAAAAATACTGGCTGAAGAAAAGAAGAAGTAAATCATATTTGAAAATATAAAGGGAACCAAGGATAACATTATTAAAAGTGTATTACATAATACATGCCTGTGAAGAATTGCGTGGTTGTTGGGGACGCAAGTAGAATAAAAAAATCCCCAAAAAATGGCCCAAATAACTAAAAATTCCCCAAACTTAGTGACGTGATCCTTTTTTTGCTGCTGTCGTTTGCAATTACAACTTAATGTGGGTGTACTTATTTCTATTTCTGTGAGACCGAGAACCAGGGAGAAGTGAAAGAACAAAAAGAAAGGGAAAAAATTGAAAAGGCTATTGAGTTTTGCCTAGTGTTTCATCAAGGATTTTTTTATCTGCACATAAAAAATAAAGAAGATATTAAGTTAGAACAAAATGTCAAAAAGAAGAAAATCTAATGCATGTAATGGCTAGTGGTGAATTAGAGCTAGCCAGTATAAATGAATATAACAAAATGTAATGGTCATTAATTGAAAGATGGTATATAGGTAGATAGGAGAAAGTAGAAATACCTGCTCCAGAGTCAAAAACATGATAACATTCCATGATCCTAGCCTAATGAAATTTGGGATGAAGCCCTTGTAAAATGCAAATATTCCCTGCAATTAATCATACATTTTGCTTTAGTTAGCTATACAATTTACATTCTTCCGATGGTTTAAAGGAGTCGCTACTTAAGCTAGAAATGGTGCTCCAGAATTTACTGTGCTAACATTTCTGGCAATATGAATACTGTATTTGCAATTTCATTTTCTTGTACTGTTTGCTACCTATTAAAATTTAATAAATAAACATCAAATGCTAAAAGAAGGAAAATTATATAAAGGAAGGAGTAGCATACATCATTCTTCAAAGTTCTGATAAAGCAATCAAGGGTACTTTTGTATGATGGATCCCCCATCATTCTTGATTTCACCTGTAGAATGCAACACCCATAAAAAGGTTGTTCTCAATAGTATAACAGTTTAATGATAGACTAATAGCAGCATATGCATATAAATATACCACATCAATAGGAGAACCTATGCAGACAGCAAAAAACCCAGCACCTAATCCGGCCAAAAGATGAGCCCAAACATTATCAGAGAACCCAATCTTCAATATTGTCTGAAATCAATATAGCAAAGTAAATAGTTAATAGTTCATTAAAAGGTTGAGTTAACCGATAAATCAGCATCAGTAATGAACTTTTTGATTTGAAACCTGTTTCACTTGATCATAGCTGGCCAATTCTGCAGCATTTACTATGGCATTTCGAGCAATGTTAGGTCCAAGCCCAGTCCATAGAGCCCCCAATCCTTCCTGAAATTAATATAAAAATTCAAAGATATGTAGCAAACTTCGAAATACAACCCATAAATCAAGACAACAGTAAACCTGTCTAATGATAGTGGCATAAGCACTCAGTGCTCCAGAGTATCGTCTCTTGGCACCTGCGGCGAGTTTTCCTTCGGATTGAAGTCTTACTTTGACCAGATCAGTTGGATTTGCTACTATAATTGCTATTGCTCCTGTTGTTAAAAAAACACAAAAACTAAATCAGCCCGCTGCAATGTTTTGTGTAGTTCTATGCATGATAAATGCTCAGAAATGACCATGAAACACTTAATGAAAATGGAGTAAGATGATCACAATGACGAATACGTACCAGTAGTAAGTGCAGCAAATATTTTTGTTGACAGAGAAATATCGCCAACAAGATTTCCCCCGCCATAAAAGGATTTAACCTTAATAGTATGATAAACAAGAGAATGAGTTGAGGAAGATACATACACAAATTACAAGAAAAAGTACAGAAGATTGCTAGAAAGGAAATAAAGAGACAAACAGGATCATAGAGGCCGATACGAAGGCCGCCAAAGAGACATTGACGGTGAAGACCCGGTACAATGCCTTTCCAAAGAGCAGCTAATCCTTCCTCCTTTGTGATTGTTGCAACGGTGTCGAGCAATCCCTTGTATTTGACTGCTGCATCTCCTGCCACAGCTTTCTTTTGCAGCTGAAGCCGTACTTTTGCTGTGTCTATTGGAAGCGTTGTCACCTAAACACCCATAAATAACCATGTTATTTCTCAATTTCATATGTTTTTGTTTACTGATATTGTTTACTGATACAATGCAAACTGGCAATTAGGACCAAATACGCTTACAAAATTACTTGACAACTGGTTTGATTAAACAGATCTTTAAGGAATTAGTTAATTTCTCGGAATTGATAGATCAAAGAAATTAAGCAAGTGTAAGTAATGTGATAGCAGGAGGGATTTGAGAGAAAAAAAGTGTACCTCGGCGAAACAGGCGGCGATGGCACTACTAACGAATAAAGCAGCGAAGGACAGCTCTTGATCGCTCATGCTGTCCACTGCCGAGTTCTCTAAATCAAGCTCAAGTTATGCCTCAGCGCAGAGAGAGAGAGAGAGAGAAGAGCCAATGCCAAAATGTGCAAATGTCAAATTGGTTTCTCTAGATGTTATAGATTAAGAACGCAATGTCAAATTGGTACTTCTCGCAACTGAGAGAGAGGGAGAAGGGAGAAGGGAGAAGAGAGAAAGAGAGGGTTGCTATCAAATAGATCTGTGTCCGAATCGATGGCGTTGAAGTTGTACCTGGAGACAAACTGGAGATATAAACAAAGGAAGAGCTCTAGAGTGTTAGTTGTTTTCAAAGTTTCAATTAATTATTTACAAAATTGGATTTATATCCATTAAAACTTCTATAATTGAATACTGTTAGAGTTCAAATATTGCATTGTTTGGTGTTTCAAACTTTCAATTATGTCCCATATCATTTCTCTAATTTCAAAATTTAAATATTTGATTTAAACATGTTAACATGATTACTATATTAAAATGCACTTGAGGTCTATTTTTATATAAATTGTTAACTAGTTTTTAGATAGATAAGAGATGTTTTTCAAAAAAATTATGATCAATTGTACTTATTTAATAAATAGTAATTTTTTTTTAAATATGAAATTTAGTCTCTAAGCATATTTTAATATGAAGTTTCTATTAAGCAGTTAAGATTGACTGTTTGGACATAGAAAACAGAGATAAAATGTAAGATATGATTGGAGCATTCTTCTCATCCTTTGATTAATCGCACTACTAATGGTTATAATAAGTTTTATCCCATAAATAATGTTTAAATAAATTTCAGTATTACTAGTTTATCCTTGTTTCAATTTTTTTTTTATATATTCCACTTGTCTGAATGCTTAGATATCAACACCATTGATATATATATATATATTTAATCTAAAGTGCATTGAAGAATTATAATTTTTTTGTTATGGATAGTTGGATGAAAAGTTATAAAAGCACATTGTTTCGAATTACTTCTGTAAATATCTCAATGTACCCAGTACACATATTAAGCCATTGTTTCCAAATTGAAATTGTAATAAAATAGAAACAAACATAAAAAAAAAAGCAATTCATTGTAATCACGCTTATGCGATATATTGTAATATATAAATGATGAGGCATCCACTTACAATATTTGAAAGTTTTAATATTTTACAACAATTTAATTTTGTAACTTTTAAAGTTCAAGCAGTCGATCCAAACAATTCAACATGATATCTATATTAAATGTGCTTGGAGATCAAATTTTATATTTTTTTTGAATTTTTTTATTATTTATTAAGTATTTTACAAAAATGTTATTTTTTAGTGGTTCAAAATTATCTAAAAACAGTTGGGTAAAATACTTAATAAATAATACAAATTTTTTTAAATGTTAAATTTTATCTTCAAGTACATTTTAATATAAAGATTATGTTTAACGATTTGAATCGACTATTTGGACTTTAAAAATCACAATACTAAATTGCTGTAAGATGTTGTAACTTTCAAATATTGTAAGTGGATTTCTCTCTATAGTACATTTGATTGGTTTTAATTTGCAAAAGCTGATGACTTGGGGAGTAACTGTTAACTGAGATGATGATGGGTACCACAAAAAGGAGCTTAGATTAGGATCAACATAATTGCTACATCCAAAGCTTATTAAATTATTTTAGTGTTATATTCAAGATTATTGTGTTTTATCTCGGTTTGTAGCATCGATTAAAAATGAAGCTTGTTGGAGAATTGGTTAGAGAGAGATAAAGCAGGGGTAAAATTGTATTTTTAAAACTTATTCATTTTTCTACGAGATAAAACTTATTTTAGCTATTATTAGTGTGATTAATCAAAGAATGGGGAGATATAGAAGATTTATGAATTTCAATGAGGATATATCAAATATTAATTTTATGATGAGAAATTTTCTAAGTATAAAATTTGTGATGGGTATACATCCAATTTCGTCTTAATTAATTTAATAACGTGGCACGGTTCTAGTTCTGGAAAACAGAAAATAAAAAACATTATACAAATTATTCGCATCTGTTGACAAAGAAAAAATAAACATTTTATGGGATGAAATCAAGTCACAAATTATAATTCATTTATATATTCCAGAGAAGAAAAATTAAGACTTGATTTCTCTGTATCTTCGGTCAGACTAATTTATTATAGTTGAAACTTTAGTAGAAAAAAGTACAATTGAAAAGGTTAGAAGAACTTCCATTACTTAAATAAATTCCGATGAAAAGATGAACCAATAACAAGATATATATATAAGATACTAATTTTGTGCTAATACTTAGAGTACCTTTCTAATTGAAGTATAAGTTACATTGACAATAATTTCTAGGTAATATTCATATGTAAATTTATTAGAAACAAAATGAGTACTATAACTAAAATTCTCCCAAAAACAATTATAGATGTAATCTCCACCACTTTTTTTTACCTAGACAAGAACTTGTATAAAAACAATTGATTCAATGAAATGATATAAAACCGTTCAACATGATGGATATATTATAATGTGCATGCAAATCAAATTTTATATTTTTTTTGAATTTTTTTTTTTACTATTTATTCAATTGTCCTGCTTGTTTTTGAGCTGGTTTTAATATTAACATAGAGAATACACTGTTTCAGATGAAGAAACAATGCCAAATTGAGATTAACTAATGTAACTACTTTTAATTATAGATGCCGCAAAATATTCAGAGAAGAGAACAAATTATAGAATGAGGAGGGTTCCAATGCCTCCATTTTTTGTGCTTCTATCATGCCTTCATTTTTAAAAACTTAAATAACTCAAAGTTTAAAACTTAAACATCAAAATAAAACCGTTAGATGTGATCTATATTATTTTCTCTATAAAATTTGTCACATTTTGATTTTGCTTTTATATGAATCAATAAGTTGAAAAATCAACGTCTAGAAATTATCCAAATTAGTATACATTTTTACAAGCTCAAGATGACAACCAAAACAAAGTTGAAATGCCATAATTTTTTACATGTGCATAGATAAAATGATGTAGTTCGTATCCAATGATTTTATTTTGAATTTTAAAATTTAAATTTTGAGTTATTAAAGTTTTTTAAAAATAAAATCATGATGGAGACATAAAAAATGAAGGCATTTGAACCCTCCTCTTATAGAATACCATACATATATGTTGAATGACTCGCTCTAGCGCATATCATGTAAAATTTTAGAGACCGACTCATTCTAGCGCAGGATATATATCACTAATAAAGAGAAATTTAATAGATCTAATTTAAATATTTTTCTTTTATTTTTGTAAAATTAACAACTGTGATGTTTTTATCAATAAAATTTGAAGACGTAAACTCCATCTTTCTTTTAAAAAAAAACTGCTTGTCGTTGACCAGCTTTCACCAATGTTGAATGTGTCATATAAATAGATGCTTTAATGAGATTTTTGCATTTATAGTGGATTTTTTTTGATAAAATTATTCTTTGATTTTTTTTTTTGAGAAATATTTTGGTACCCCGAACCATCATATCCGAGCGTGTCCCTCAAGTAGTTTAACAGAAAAAACTTCCAATGTTGTTTAACTTTCATTTTCAGCACTAATATCAAAACATTTAAAGCTATATTTATAACATTTTACAATTCTACTCGCAAGCATGTAAACCTCTGTTTGAAAGCATTAAAATTCTAAATCTGCATAGTTTTAACTCCCAACTACTTTTGTCTTCAAGTCAAAAACAAAAAGATTCATTTCACCACTTTTTTTATTTTTTTCTAATCATTATAATTTATTTTTCCGATGATCCGTAATGAATTTTACGAATCTAAAAATACAAACATTTTCTATTCGATTTTATCTTTTAAATAAGATCCATGAAAAAAAATACTTTTGAGTAATTTTAAAGTTATTTGTTTTTTTAAAGTAAAACTCATGAGCACTTTAAATTTTCAAGTTTTTAAATCTCAGTCTACAATCATTAAAATTTTCAAGGCTTTGTACATTAGGTTTATATGCTTTGTAAATAAAATTTTCAAGACTTTGTACATGAGGTTTATATGCTTTGTAAATGCAGTGTTATTGTTAAGATTTATATGCTTTGAAATGTTATTGTTGAGGTTTTAATTCTTTGTACATGAAGTTTATATGCTTTATAAATGAGTTTTGTAAATGCAGTGTTATTATTGAGGTTTATATGTTTTGAAGTATTATTGTTGAGGTTTAAATTCTTTGTACATGAGATTTATGTGTTTTATTCTAGAGATTTAAAGTGTTATTAATGAAGTTTATATGCTTGTACATGAGATTTATCTGCTTGTACACAACTAAGAACTGATTCTCTCTCATATATCCTTCATTAAGTGTTTCCTTTAAAAACTGATTCTCTCTCATATATTAATACATAATTGTTTTTTCTTAAAAGTTATGTTTTATAAAGTATGTTATTTTGTTTAAAATATGTTATTTTGTCATATATTATTTAAAAATCTGTTCCTTAAAAGTTACTATAAAATATGTTTATAAACTATGTTATCGTATAATAAGTATTAATTATTTATTTTAATCAAATCTTTATGGCAATTACAAAAGTGAATTGATTTTATTATATTATTAAAATCTATCAACATTGTATATATCGATTTATTTTATAAAATTTCACAACTTTTTTTTAACAATCTACTATAAAAAAATTATTTTGTCTATTAATATTTTACCATTTTTACACAATAACACTAACAAAATGACATGATTACTTATCTAAAAAAAATATTGAATGCAAATTATCATGAATAATTTGACATTCAACTTATGATTAAAATAATAAATTAAAAGTCCAACAAAACACTACAAAATAACAAATTTATTTGATCGCAAGCTGCGAATTGTTAGAATACATAGCCTTTAGCATCATTAAATCATGAACAACAAGAAGCATATCATGACAATTTTCAAATTTCAAATTAATAAGTTGACTGCTTTCATTTGCATAATTCAAAACTTGATTTTCAAGGTTTTCTTCTAACAGATTAGGGGATTGATCCATCTATTCAAATAACAAAAATAAATTAATTGCAAAACATCAATAAAAAAATTTCTAACAATTTTAATTAAATAGACTAATAGATTATAAGTATCAAAATTAAGAGAGAGAAATATAAAAAATTTAAAAAATATTTTAGTTAGAATATATATCACATATTAAAGTGAGTGTATCTTAATATAAAAAAAAAATTACAAAAAAAGTTAAATACGTATTTTGACTTGACTGCTTAAAACCTTGATTGAATTGAATGTTATCTTGTGTAAATTATACAACTATATTTCCATAAGAAAAAGTTAAGATGAATGAAATTCTGTAGCTTTTGATTTAACATAATGCAAAATATAAAAAAAGGGAAAAAAATATCTAGCAATTATGAAAACCAAATAATTTAATGATCACTATATTAATTACATTATGAAAAAATATGATAGTTAGGAAGACATTTAATGAGGGTTAAAATTATCGATACGTTATTTTTTTTGTAAAGATGTTGTGTTAATATAAATATATGTGGTGTCGATATACCTAGCCGTCTGTGAGCGGTCAATTAGACTTTTACAGTATTAGTTAGACCAATTGGAGGTCCGGTTTAATTGATTATTAACGGAATTAGAATATGGAAAGGCCGAACAGAATTAGAATTAAATCTTTATATATGGAAAGTATCTCCCCTCTTCTATATTTGTTATACTAAATCAATCTTTTGTAACATCTTAAATCTTACAAAATCTCACCACAGAATCTTTCCGATTTTAATCGGAATGGCCAATGTTGGACCTATTTTAGGTTTGATGATGAATTCCAGAACTGTCCAATCTATTTTAAGATATGTGCACTGCACTTTAATATCCGTCCAAATTTGCATCAATTTTCATGTACACGGATCTTAAAATGAATCGGACAGTTATAGACACACTGGACCTAAAAGTAGGTATGATAAGTATCGGACCCACTCATTTCTCCATGATAAAAAGTTTAGATTAACTATTTGAATTTTGAAATAAAATTATTGATTCATAGTACAGACTAATCCGCGCTATGCATAGTACCATATCCTTAGATTTTCTGTTTTACTTTTGCATGTAAACATGTGTTTGTTCTCAGTTCGAGAAACTCGTGACAGTTATAGTACTGTGGAAAAGATATATCTAGTTAGATATTGACAGGTTTGTTCTCAATTCTGTCGTGCCACAGGCCCACAATACTCGAAGTACCAAAATTGGAACCAATGCAATTATTTTGGTTTTATTTTTGAACTATGTACTGTTAATTTGTTAGGTATCTCTCCGACATTTTTAAAAATATCCAAAAAAAAAAACAAATTGTTAAAAATAACAGGGTTCCAGCCAAATTTTTAAAAATGCCCTGACCGCCTAAAAATGGGGCGGTCTGGAATTAAAATTCCTAACCGCCTAAAAATGGGGTGGTCCGGAATTTTAATTCCTGACCGCCTAAAAATGGGGCGGTCCGGGCCTATAAATAACCCTCCACAGAACTTTCTCTCTCCTCACAATTCATTTTCTAAAAATCTCACTCTCTCTCCTCCCCACCCGAATTTCTCCTCTTTTTTCTCCTCTCTTCTTCTCTCTTCTTCCAATTTGCAAGTAAGTCCCTATATATATTTGAAATTTCATTTGTAGTGTAAAAAAATTATAGATTAGTCAAATTAAGTTAGTTAGTGCTAATTAGTTATAATTGTGATTATTTAATTACGGTACCAATTTAGTGGTAATTAGCATTAATGTAGGTACCAAAAATATTTAAAATTAGTGATAATTATGGTACCAAAGTTAGTTTTAATTTTATTTATAATTATGATTATTTTATTACGGTACAAATTTAGTGGTAATTAGCGTCAATTAGGTACCAAAAATATTTGAAATTAGTGATAATTATGGTACCATAGTTAGTTTTAATTTTATTTTGAATTATTTATTCCGAAATTTTGCCGTAATTAGCGTATTTTAGCATAATTTGACCGTAATTAGCATATTTTGAGAAATGTAGTATATTTTTTGTCGTAATTAACGTAATTTAGCCTATTTTTACCGCAAATATATTGTTTTAGTGTATTTCCGCTTGTTTTAGCATATTTTAGGCGAATAACATTTTTTTTTTATTGTAACGCATTATTTTAACATATTTTTACCGAAATTAGCATATTTAGTAAATTTTTGCCATAATTAGCGTATTTTAGCATATTTGACCGTAATTATTGTATTTTATCATATTTTAGTATATTTTATCCGAATAACCTTTTTTTTTTTCATAGTAACGTAATTTAGCCTATTTTTACCGCAAATATATTGTTTTAGTGTATTTCCGCTTGTTTTAGCATATTTTAGGCGAATAACATTTTTTTTTTATTGTAACGCATTATTTTAACATATTTTTACCGAAATTAGCATATTTAGTAAATTTTTGCCATAATTAGCGTATTTTAGCATATTTGACCGTAATTATTGTATTTTATCATATTTTAGTATATTTTATCCGAATAACCTTTTTTTTTTTCATAGTAACGTAATTTAGCCTATTTTTACCGCAAATATATTGTTTTAGTGTATTTCCCCTTGTTTTACCATATTTTAGGCGAATAACATTTTTTTTTTATTCTAACGCATAATTTTAACTGTTTTTTACCGAAATTAGCATATTTAGTAAATTTTTGCCATAATTAGCGTATTTTAGCATATTTGACCGTAATTATTGTATTTTATCATATTTTAGTATATTTTGTCCGAATAACCTTTTTTTTTTCATATTAACGTAATTTAGCCTATTTTTACCGCAAATATATTGTTTTAGTGTATTTCCGCTTGTTTTACCATATTTTAGGCGAATAACAATTTTTTTTTATTGTAACGCATTATTTTAACTGTTTTTTACCGAAATTAGCATATTTAGTAAATTTTTGCCATAATTAGCGTATTTTAGCATATTTGACCGTAATTATTGTATTTTATCATATTTTAGTATATTTTGTCCGAATAACCTTTTTTTTTTCATATTAACGTAATTTAGCCTATTTTTACCGCAAATATATTGTTTTAGTGTATTTCCGCTTGTTTTAGCATATTTTAGGCGAATAACAATTTTTTTTTTTATTCTAACGCATTATTTTAACATTTTTTTTTCTTACTAGGGTAGTTTTGTATTTTTTGATATGAATTAGCTTATTTTATTATATTTTAACAGGAATGAGCTTATTTTAGTCAAATGTAGCATGTCTAATTTTTTTTCCAAACGTAGGATGGCTAGGGGACGTCCTAGGAGACCACCACCACCCGACCCTATTGATGAGCCCATTCCCGTGGATAGCACGGAGCATTTCAGTCCATTATTATGGATACCTCACAGTGAGCATCGAGTCTCACTAGCATCCCGAGAGGTACGTGATTACTTTATTTTTTTCTTTTTTTCGTTAAATTTTTTTAGAGTTCTCATATTTTCAGATTTTTATGTTGTTTGTTTTTTTTTCAACGCAGAGTCAGGAGTCTCTAGAAAGCAAGTGTCGGGTTTATGGCATGCAGTACTACTCTCTGATGGACCCGTATCTACACAATCTGGGGTTGTACCATTTGGTCGATATATTGGAGACGGAGAGCAAGGCCATTAATGCGTCCCTCATTCAGGGGCTAGTGGAGCGATGGCGCCCCGAGACACACACATTCCATTTGCCGTTCGGAGAGATGACAGTGACTCTCCAGGACGTGAGTGTCCTTTGGGGTTTGCCTATCCAGGGCGTGCCCATCGGTGGCATATCTGACCCCACTGACGAGAACATGATTAATGCCAGCCTCGCAGAGCTGTTGGGAGCAGAGCCAGATGTACGTGATAATGGTGGGAGATCGAGATTTCATCTGAAGAAGACGGCGCTGCGAGCTCTGTTTGCCGATCGAGGTTTGCATTGGCGATCCACGCAGCATGACATTAAGAGGTACTTTTATAAACCATTATATATATATATATATATATATATATATATATATTTATTTTGTATTTTATTTCATTGCAAAAAATGGGTTGGTCCCTAATTTTGACATTTCAGATACACACGGGCTTTCGTGATGGACCTATTTGGTTCTGTCATGTTTCCTGATTCGAGCAGTGATGCCATTCCGATTATGTATCTGGAGCTGTTGAGAGACCTTGGGTCATCAAGAAAGTACAACTGGGGTGGAGCCGTCCTGGCACATCTTTACTCGAACCTGTGCCATGCTTGCAAGGTCAGTATGTTATTGTTGTCTTATTTTTAAAAATTAACTTGTTCCGACGTCTAATATTCTTCAAATTGCAGCCTAAAAGTAAGAAGATGTACGGGCCGACACTTCTACTGCAGCATTGGTCGTGGTCGCGCATACCAGTGGCGGTACCCGTGCAGAATGAGTCACTACATTCGGGAGAGCCCGATGATGCATATCACCCGGCATTTGGCAAGAAATGGTACGGGAATCACAGCTACGTGGACACGCCTCACGGAAAGCCAGCAGGCATCAGGTTGGTCCGTGGTCAGTTGCAGAGTCTGGGTGACACGCAGGTGAGCTGGACTCCGTATGCTGAGTCATACTGTGAGGGGAGCCTGCCACAGATTATATCAGATGATGAGGAGATGTGGCTCTACAGGGGTCCGCTGATTTGCTTCTGGATAGTGGAGCATCACTATCCAGACCGGGTGCTCCGTCAGTTTGGACTTCCTCCACTCATCCCCGCAGATCCAGACATCCCGAGATCTATTATCACGAGGCTACACGGGTACGTACAAGTTATGTTTTTCTTGAATTTTGTATTTAATATTAGTTGTTGTAAACACTAATTTGCATGTAACATATTAATTACAGGACGTACCACGGTAATCACGCCGATAGAGATTGGAGTACGGCTTTCCTGGAGCACTACGACAGAGCAGGGACCATGAGGGAGAACTTGTGGCATATGTCGGAGGATTATGAGACGCAGCTGCAGGGGTCTCCCCTACTGAGATACCAGGCTTGGTACCTGCGGGTCGGCATGGCATCAGTGTATCTTGAGGGAGATTACGGCAATTATCTCCGCTCCAAGATCTTCGAAGATGATGGTTATACTCCCACTGGCAGAAAAGGGGCTCGTGATGTAAGTAATGCACCTAAAACAACTCATTTTGACCATCTTTTTAACCTTTTTTTTCTAATGTTTCTTATTTTAATTTTTTTAGTTGCTACTAGCGGTTAAAGGTGGAGCACATTCAATCGTTTGTCTTGGAAAGCGTGGCTTCAGGGCTTTTGGACACACAATGTTGAACTACTTTGCGCATTGTATTGAGGGCCACGGCCACGAGGCCAAGCTAGTCACGATGCTCAGAGACGCCGGAGAGGACATCGATTGGCGCAGAGTACATAGGGATGAGCCCGACGCGCCACCTGTTATGACTGCTGATATGCCACCAGAGCCCGCAGACCAGCCAGAGTGGGACTACCACCGTTGGGTTCTGGGCATGTCTAGTTGGCACGCCTATTTTGACCAGTATGGACGTCCGTGTCTTCCCCAGGTTCGGTATTATTTATTTTATGTCAAGTTAGTTAACATTTTCTCATTCAGTAAAGTAAGTTAGTTAAAATTTATTGAATTATTTGTTTCCTTGCAGGGTCCTGCCTACATGCCGACACAGCCTGAGCACCAGACTAGATCCCCGGAGCTTCCTCAGGTTCGGTCTTCTTTATTTTATGTCAAGTTAGTTAAAATTTTCTCCTTCAGTAAAGTACGTTAGTTAAAATTTAGTTAGTTAAAATTTATTGAATTATTTGTATCCTTGCAGGGTCTTGCCTACATTCCGACACAGCCTGAGCACCAGGCTCGATCTCCGGAGATTCAGTCTATGCATGAGTCTCAGGGCATGGAGTTCAGCCTTGCAGAGCTAGCTCCAGGTGATCAGTGGGATACAGCCGCTTCTCCTGCACCGCATCAGCCGTATCCAGCGAGGGCTCACGATTGGGAGGCCTCTGGTAGCGGGACTCATCCTGACTTATCCTTGTTTCATACCCCTCTGCCAGCTACACACGCCGCCGAGGATCCATGGGGTACAGCACTCACGATGAGCAGAGAGCCTGAGCCCGAGGTCGAGATCACACCAGCTCGTGTGGCACAGGAAGGAGAAGTACAGTGGAATAACTGGCATCGAGTTTTCACCAGAGAGAACAGAGGCAGACCAGCTGACCGATATTCCGATTCGCGGTATCGTTGATAGAGAGTTTTTTTATTGTTTTCTTTGTAGTGTTTTATGTTTTATTATGTATTATGTACGCTGATAGCTTATTATGATTTTTGTTCTGAGTTTAGCTATGTTTTATGGTAGTATTTATACAACAGAAAAAATAATAAGAGAAACACTACATAATTAAGAACAAAAAACATACTAATAGAACCACTAAATCAAAAACAAAAGAACAACAAAAGAACACTAAACAAAAAAAACGAGGGTGCAAAGTTGGGGTCGGAATGAAAACGTCATCAGTTCGGGCTATTTTTGAGCTCTTATATCTCACGATCCGTTCGGAGATTTCGTATGAAACTTTACAGTCCTGTTTGGAAATGTCAACAATGCATGTCGCTCAATTTTCATGATTTTTGGAGATAGTTTGCTCCGAGAACGAGGGTGCAAAGTTGGGGTCGGAATGAAAACGTCATCAGTTCGGGCTATTTTTGAGCTCTTATATCTCACGATCCGTTCGGAGATTTCGTATGAAACTTTACAGTCTTGTTTGGAAATGTCAACAATGCATGTCGCTCAATTTTCATGATTTTTGGAGATAGTTTGCTCCGAGAACGAGGGTGCAAAGTTGGGGTCGGAATGAAAACGTCATCAGTTCGGGCTATTTTTGAGCTCTTATATCTCACGATCCGTTCGGAGATTTCGTATGAAACTTTACAGTCCTGTTTGGAAATGTCAACAATGTATGTCGCTCAATTTTCATAATTTTTGGAGATAGTTTGCTCCGATAACGAGTGTGCAAAGTTGGGGTCGGAATAAAAATATCTTACAATGTAAAATTTAAACAAAGGCATTTAAAACCCTATTTCTTATAAGCCGGTTTCTTAGCAGCTGGCTTCTTATCAGCCGGCTTCTTAGCAGCCGGCTTCTTATCAGCTGGCTTAAGAGTAGTTACTCCCGATGATGTGCTCGCCTTACCAGATCCGTATGAATTTTCAACAAAGTCATCGTCTGAAAGGGGAGGATGAACAATAGGTTGCGGACCAAATCTTTTTCTAAGAAAACAAAATTTACAGTGACATTCTCCTTGCTCGATACCTCGGTTGCTATCGTTCATCCTGTTCAACAACAAAACAAACATACTATAACGTGAATAAGTCATATCATAAAATATTAAAACATAAATAAATCATAACATAAACTAATACAATCCATTTACATAAAATAATACAACACATTCACATAAAATAATACAACATGTAATCAAACGATACAATACAACTATACAAATTATATTAAGTCATCGTCTAAAATTCAATCCCCTCAGCACACGAGATCCCCATGATGATGTGCTTCTTCTAGCTGGTTGTACTGCTTCTTCTTGCTGGTTTGCTGTACCAGATGGCCCTGCACCATATGTGCTCGTCCCTCCTAGTTGAGATGTGCTCCTCCTAGGTGGTTGCAAAGCTTCTCCTTCCTCATGTGCTGTACCAGATGGTCCCGCGTGAGATGTGCTCCTCCTTCCAGCTTGAGATGTGCTCCTTCTCCGCTGGGTAGTACCTGAATGCCCCTGCATCCCAACCACCTCTTCTCCTGTCAGTACTTCTCCCATTGCCTCCCTAAACATCATAGTTGCATTTTCACGGAAGGTACGGCTTCTGGCTGTGCTGCGCCTCGACCCTTGCGATCCACTTGCCTCTGCCATAACTCGATCGTTTTCAGCTGCATTTGCTGCGTTACGAGAATCTGCAGACCCAATAAATGATATAGTAAGTTATTGAAAAATGTAATAAAATATAATCATTGTTCAATATTACATACCTCGCATCTGCCTGTCGGTAGTGGAACGGCGAGGACGGTGCCCTATTTGCCTACCTTGCATTTCATCCATGGTCATTGGTTGACGGATGTGTTTTCTCCTACCATACCGTATCCAATCTTTGTTCGGCTCGTATTTTGGGGTAGTGGTCGTAGGCCATTCTTCAGGATTACCGTAGGGAACAAACAAGGCATTCCAAGTACTCAGAAGGTACTCCATTCTGTACCAGTGGGCAACAAATTGATCGGGGGACCAGCTGTTATGGCGACAAACCGCTAACACATGAGCGCACGGAATTCCAGTTAGTTGGATACCTCTGCATGTACATTCCACTGCTCTATCAGCTCCGAATGTCGCAATATACTTGAACTTTCTATGTATAATGGACATAGTTCCATCCTGTGTTTGGACTACTGGGACATATTCATCTGGGCCCGTGACTTCGTACTTACCTTCGCCGTGCGAGTATGAGATGACATCCATACCCACAGCTTTCTTCCACCGTTTGGCAAGCTTATCTTGTACCCGTTTGGAAAAAGGCTTACAAGCAGTGCTGTGCTCCATTGCTGCCTGTCGCCGCTGAACAAACCACCTGTTGCACTTGTAGAATGTCTCCTCAACAAGTGCAGCTACGGGCAACATTCGGGCCTCCTTAAAGACAGCGTTCAGGGACTCAGAGCCATTTGTTGTCATGATACCAAATCGATATCCTCCATCACAGGTTTGAAAGATTTTCTCATAATTTGACGGCTCCATGACATCATTAGGACGTACTTTGCCCACTCTCTTTAAAAAAACATTACACTTCGGATTTTGCTGCAATAGAACAAAGTAAAATTAGATGAAATATGCATGTCAAGGAAACAAAAATGATATAACTTAGACAATATTAGACATACCATCGCAAATTCTTCGAACATCTCTTTCAGCCTTCTTGGCTTCTTCTTCCTGGCTCCTTGTTTGAACCTGGTTCCGTACCATTTGTCCTTTCCGCACGCCTGCACCAGGTTATCAGCAACATGCTGCATACAAAACCTGTGCACAAAATTATTCCCATCCCATCCGTATTCGGGTTTCAAAGCAGCTTTGATCGCCTTGTGTTGGTCTGATATAACGCATACGAATCTATTAACACCAAGCACATGAATTCTAAACCACTGTAAGAAAAAACCCCAATTCTCTTCATTCTCCTTCTGTACAATTCCAAATGCTAGAGGCAGCAATTGATTCTCGGCATCATAGCCGCAGGCCATCAAAAGCCGTCCCTCATACCGTCCAGAGAGGAAGGCTGCATCTATACTGATCACCGGTCTCAAGTAATCAACTGCGGTGATGCATGGTCCATAAGCCCATGCGACGGCCCTAAATTGCTGCACATCTTGCTTGACCAGTCCTGTATTTTTATCGATGCTCGGACTAGTCAGAAATTGGTGCCTCGAGCCGGGATTCTTGTCACATATCCCGATAAGCAATAGTTTCATAAAATTGTACGATTCCTCCCAACTCCCGAATTGTCGGGATACTGCAATCTCACGACCTCTCCAAAGTCGGTTGTACTTTGGGGTTATAGTTCGAAATCTAACCCTCACGCAGTTTGCCACACTCCGAATGCTCATACAGGGGTCTTTCTTAATGCTATCCTCGATGATATCTGCGATGATTGATGCCGTGAGTTGTGCATGGTCAGTCCTGGTGTACTCTGACGTGCATGTGTGAGGCGTGTCTTGCTCAGTTATTACCCATGTATCTTCATAATTTGTTGCTCTTGCCTTCAGGATAAAATGACAATTCTGAGTGTTGCATCTAATTTCCAACCGGGATTTGTCACTTTTGTGAGTATATATCTCCTGATTCTTGTCAACATGGTGCTCTCTGATCTTTTTCGTCAGCTGTTTTTTATTTTCGAAGTACTGACCTTTTGCGAGCTCACTCTTGTATTCAACCCGATGACCGTAGTAAGAAACATCTGCTTCTCGAAAAGCAGATGTGTCATTGAAGTTTACGAACGGGTGAGTCTCAGAACGGCCACTTAATGGCATATTTCTATTCTGCCTCACAGTAGGCTGTGTGTATTCTCCTTCATCGGTATCATCTCCCTCATCATTATCGTCCCAGTGTTCTTCTCCCAATTCATCCCCAGTTTGTAGATTCTCCTCCGGTACTTCGTTCATAAATTCAAATTCTGACTCGTGTGAATCCTCCTGTACTGGTGGCGGTCTGGGGTGAGGATTTGGTTCAGGCCCAGGTAAGAATGAAGGACCTCCCGACACATATATAGGTGGGATAAAAGGTGGAGATTGTAGTCCGGGTGGGATCAAATGTGGAGGTTGAGGTGAATTACTATATATTTCTGGTTCTGGCATTGGTTCGGGTACGAATATAGGAGTGTGTGGTTCTGCATTTTGTTGATAATTTTCTGCAATATAATTTTGGCCTGAACTTCCAGACCCTGATCCTCTGTGAATCATGCACGCAAAAACTTCGAATCCACTATCACCGGACCTCACAGTCCTGTTGATCAGGCCTCTCAATGCCACATCATCTCCCAGTGCAATTCTGAGATACCTTCCTCCTTGGAGCACTCGGGCCATTATTTGTAATTCATAGCGGTTCCTATTGTAGCCGCTCAAATCGTAAATAAGCGTTTGCAACTCCTCAAATGAGAAATTTTCATCAACCCAACGCGTATTTACTGGAGGTTTGGAGTAACGTACACCATACTGGTCAGTTGTGAACTTTCCTCCAAAATGTACGAAAATTCCAACAGACATGGCCAATAAACTACATTAATGAATGGTAAATATTTTGTCAGTTTACCAGTTCCAATTGTATACAGCTGCCATCAGTATTAAACAGTCCTAAATTAATGGTATGTGAACAGTTAATATGTACTTATCAATTTGGGTCAACAGTACATACATAAATGAATAGTATGCGAACAACAAATACGTAAGTGAATAGTTTGTCAACATTAAATACGTAAGTGAACAGTAAATACGTACATGAACAGTACGTGAACAGTACATACGTAAGTGAACAGTACGTGAACAGTAAATACGTACATTAACAGTACGTGAACAGTAAATAAAATATTTAAAAAATAAACAGTACGTACCTGTAGCAGCTCCTTCTCCTTCTCTCTTTCTCTCTCTTTCTCTTTCTCTCTCCCTCTCTTTCTCTCTCTTTCTCTTTCCCCTTCTCTCTTTCCTCTGGCTGAAGGCACATTCTCCTTATAAGGAAAAACCAGGGAAAAAAAAAAAAAAAAAAAAACCCGGACCGCCCCATTTTTAGGCGGTTAGGAATTTTATTTCCGGACCGCCCCATTTTTAGGCGGTCAGGGCATTTTTAAAAATTTGGCTGGAACCCTGTTATTTTTAACAATTTGTTTTTTTTTTGGGTATTTTTAAAAATGTCGGGGTATCTCTTCTTTGAGGAGGACTTCAATATCTCATGTCTTTCATACTCATATTTTATATTTTATATTTTTGTTTTCAAAGTCTAAATTGTCAATCCAAACCATTCAACGTGATATCTGTACTAAATATGCTTGGATGAAATTTTATAATTTTTGAATTTTTTTTTACTATTTTTTAAAATAGTAAAAATCATGCCGTAGAAATCTGATAGTAGAAGAATTCATCTGAGAATTGGTAAAAGAAACAATAATCTTCTGCCTACGGGCTTCGATGAATTAAAAAAATAAAAAAAAAATAATTTTCAGATAGGAAAGAAATAAAAAAAAGCAGCTATTTTAAAATACATAACACTAATGCGGGTGAAAACGGAATGGATAAATATTCGATTTGTATTAGAAAAATTAGATATGAATATCTGAATATTTGTGTGGATATATGATAAGCATAAATTATATACACATTTGATCTAGATTTTATCATGAAATAACACCAATTATCTTGTATTTATAATATAAAGTAATTAAAATACACATAGAATCAAGTTATTGCGGTTATTTGGCTTTCAATGCAGGAAATGATGCAAAATAGCAAAAATACCGTCCTGTGCGGATCAGACACCCGCACTGCGGATCAACCCAACCGCACTCACTGCGCAGAGGAAAAGTCCGAGCCTAGTGCGGACGCACTGAGTACCGTGCGGATGAGTCCAGCCGCACTCAATACTTGGTCGATTTACAGAATCCATCCGCAGTGCGGATCCTCCATCCGCAGTGGAACCCGCACCAGAGAAATTCGCAGAAGTTAAAAAAGAAAACTTGTCCCAGTGCGGGTGAAGCCACCCGCAGTGCGGGTCATCCATCCGCACTGGACCCGCAGAAAGCCAATAACTGCCCGGTTTGACAGTTTTTCTATTTTTGGCGCTTTATGGACGCATTTTTACTGCCAGAAATACACATGCTTGCCGGGGAAGCAATGTAAACAGAACAACCACTACTCCACTAACCCCACCTTCTAGCCTCTAAATCGGGCATAATCCTTGGCTATAAAAGAGATAGTTCTTCCCCATAAAAATCATCAATCACACCAGACATCAACCAACACACCATCATTCTCTCTCTTTACACACACTTAGCGATAAATTCTGGAGTAAGGAAAGCTTTCAAGCGAGGAGAAGAAGGATTTCCGGAGAAAGATTCGGCAAGATAGAGGGCTTTGATTTGTCAAAGGGTGTAATCATTTCTTTTATTTCATTTCTTCATACTTTGCCAATTTTTGTAATGGATCTCTCCAAGAGTGAGTAGTTCTCTCTCTAGGGGTTTAGGTCATCATGCATGAACTTGTTTAATTCTATTCTATTTGGTTATTTGCTTTTATTATGATTGTTTTATGGGATTTGATGGTTAATTTCTGTGATTTAATAATTTGTGTTAATTACATAGTTAGTACTTGAATTGTA
The DNA here is from genome assembly GCA_964058845.1 of Carex sylvatica. Lineage (NCBI taxonomy): Eukaryota > Viridiplantae > Streptophyta > Magnoliopsida > Poales > Cyperaceae > Carex > Carex sylvatica. The sequence continues at coordinate 78,504 of CAXKVR010000473.1, forward strand.
GTTATCCCGCTTAGGATTCGAAAGAACCAAAGTAGATTAGGATCATATAGGATAGTACCAATTATGAACACAAATACCTTAGGTTTTGATTAAGATTCTAACCAATTTAATCTAAGCCGGAACTACAGAAATTAAGGTTAGAGACTTGGTGAAGGACCTAACCGTGAAGTCAAATCCTAATTAGGACACCTAGATTGATTAAGTATTGATATGTATTTTGTGTGAACGTGATTGTTAAATATCCCTTTAGGATGGTGACAGCCCTAAAACTCGAGGAAAATTAACCCAACCCACCAAAATACTTATATCAATAATTAATTGAAATAGGCTAACATATTAGGTTAGAAACCTCGTCAAATCATACATGAATTCAAGCAAATACCGAATAAGATAGAATTAGCAAGGGATTGTAGACCAAAGACCCCTAGATCTTCTCAACTTGAAAGCAAACCAATATTTCTTTCTTTCATTTCATTTACATCGATTGTTTACTATTCCTTATTTTCGGGTATTGAACCCAACCTTTAGGATTACTTAAACAAACCCCCCTTATTCTACTTTATTGCACTTTACTTTATTATTATTTTCTGAAATTTATTATTTAGAGTTTAAAACTAAGTATTTCCCATACTCTCTGTGGATCGATACCTGAAATACTACTTTGATATAATTGTGCACTTGCAATTTGACTCAAAAGTATTAAAGGTTAAAAGGTACAGCTTGCTGTACTGAAACTTTTTAGATAAATTTGTATCTGCATGCATATTTATTTATGTTTAATTTTTAAATTATTAGGATTCATAACTATGTTTTTACTTGACCTTGAGTAGGATTTGTGATTTTAAACTTAATTGCTTGAGATTACGAGTTTGTCAAGATGTTTTACGTAGTCATGAAAAATAGAGTCTTGCATGATTGGACTTAATTGTCTAATTATGCATAAAGTATAAATCATGTTTAAGTTCTGTGATTGGCAAAAACAACAACAATTTTTGATAAATTTGCGTGATTGACGAAAATTAGAAATTTTGATGCGAATTTTAACGAGTTTTTAGTAATACCCTTGGAATAATTAGAAATAACCACGTAATTTGGCGAAAAACTTTGTGGAAATAAAGATTTACGAAAATGAAAACTTAAGGATTTAAATTTGTTTCTGAAAACACGGCTTAAATGTGGAAAACGAATTTAGAAAGATCGGGATATCCATAGGTATGAATTAATGCCTAAGGATGTGTGTATTCATGATATTTTTGCAAAAATGTTGAAAAATAGTAAAAGATAATTTTTTTTAGATTTCGCTTGCTTATGTTACGGCGACATGACGTACTTGTAGCAATGAGTTATCGACACTTTGCTCCGCTAGTTTGCCCAATAAAGTGACCGGGTTTGCACTAACCATGTAGGTTCGTGTCATGGAAGGGTTGAACCAAGAGCAATGCAAAATGCACTTTTGAATTAAAACGGTTGAGTATGGTTAACTACTTATAACTAACCGGTTTTGTTCTAAGGATAAAGAATTATAAGTGTCATAAAATAAAAAGCAACAAAAGAAGAAAAGAATTTTGAAAATATCAACACACGAAGTCCGCGAATTTCTAACCTAAGCTTGTTCCAAGCTTGGAGGATTTTGAAAGAATTTCTGCAAAATAAGTATGAAGTTTTTGCAATAATTTTAGATTTCCGAAGTTTACAAGTTTTAAGTCTTTAAGGAAATAAAAGTTAGAGTAAGCAAATTGTGGGGTGAATTATGATTAACCAAGTGTTGAACTTTAGATTTGTAAAAATTTGCGTTGAAGTTTCTAAATTTTTGGCAAGATCATACAAATTTTTCGTAAATTTTTTGGAATAAATGTATACTTGATATTGGGGTTAAATTAAGGATTGAATTGTAGTCCGAGTTTAGATGTTGCTTGAGGACAAGCAAGGTCAAGCTTGGGGGATTTTGATAAGCATAAATTATATACACATTTGATCTAAATTTTATCATGAAATAACACCAATTAATATAGATACAACATCCACACATATATAGTTTTATATTTCACTTATCTATATCCGGATAATAAATATATACCATATAGATTAATATATATTATGAAATTTTTATGTTATTTATCATTATAATTAGAAAAATATTATAAAATTTGATATCCTCTAATAATATTTATATATTATTTAATAAATATTTGATACGATCTGTATTTGAAAAACAATGAAAAATAAAAATAGATATGGATATGATTTCCATATCCGATCCGTTTGCAACCTTAACTAGCAGCGTTGATTTATGTTATAGGCTTGTCAGTTTAAAGTTAATAATTATTTTTGAAGCTTATTTGTATAAATGTATTCTTTTTAGAGTTTAAAGCGGCTTCAATAAAATAAAATGAGTTGCTATGCATAACACAAATTAGTTTGTACTTTAAATTAATATTTTTGTCTTCATAATTCAAAATTTTGATATGAATCATTGAACACAATTTGTATATAATTATTTACTTACAGACAATTTTATATTTTTTAATAGGTAGAACATCACTACTTTAAATGATCTCGAATCTTTAAATTAAGTGAAATTCTACTTATTTAAAATAATAATAAAATAAATTATAAAAATATAAAATTTGATCACAATTATATTTTCATAGGTGATAACGTTTATCTGTTCTATACATGATAACATGATACATAGCCATCAATACACCCAGGTACCTGGCTGAAACAGACGGTCCAGATATTTAAGTTGGCACGAATCTCAAAGCACAAGTGATACTGTCCCTGCGCCATCTCGAATAGTCACTGACTGAGAATAAATCTGGACCGTCCGTTTCAGTCAGTTCAGTCAGGTACCTGGAAGGAACCTTAACACCAAAGTAATCAAAGCAATCTGCACCTACGGGTTTCACTTCACATCAAGAAAAAAAAAAAAATCGAAGCAATCTGCGTCCAAATCTGAATAATCAATCTGAATCAAAGCAATCTGTTGACTCGGGAGATGTCGCTGAGTCAGCGAAGCATTATTTTCTGATCTACGATCTACCCCTCGCACGCTCCCTTTCTATTTTCCACTTTCAACCTCTTTTTGGTGTCTAATGGAGCAGCAACAGCATCAGCCTCTACTCTCAGGTACACACATAATCTTGTCTCTCTTTCCTGATCTCTCATTAAGTTTATCTCTTCAGGATAAGCAGCCGAGAGCAATTTTGTTTAATTTGGTTTTTGTGAGTATAGGAAATGACAATGGGGCGGAGTCGTGGAGGTCGTACCAGTATCTGGAGAGGAGCACATCGCTGCACATACCGACTGGACAGGAATTGGTGAGCGGGGAGGAGGTGCGATTGGCATCCAATTTCTCTGGCAGTGACAGGTTCAGTGCCTACCCTCCTTCCATTCATGGCGCTCTCATCAGTTCCCCTGAACCACACCCCCTTCCCTTTCCCCATCCTCCTTCCCATGGTAAATTGTGGTTACAGATTCCAATTTTACATCAATTTTCTGATACATAAGCCATCCCTGTTTTATTTCTTTATTCCAAAATTCGTCATGATTGGTTCCAACTCAAGGTCTAATTAAGGGTTTAAATAGGTACCTACTAGTTATATAAACTGAATCATATTTATGAAATATCTGATGGAATCATGGAATTGACTTGTCAGTTTCTTCTCAAGGAGGGTATTCTTATCAGGGAGGCTACAATGATTGCCAATCCGGCTACCCTTCAAGGCCAATTGGCAGGTTTGTCATCCCAACCATTAATTTCACTATTTTTATTACTACGGATGGTTTTGAATGAAACCAATATAATGTTCACATTTTTTTTCCTTTCTTGAGATTTTGGAGCATATATTTAATCTGAACATATACCAAGAAATTCTCCTTTGTTTTTTAACAAGCGACTAAACTCTGGTAGTAGATGACTAATTGAGTTAAAGAACTTTTCCTTGTTTATTTGAGTGAGTAATTTAGATGTAAATTAATTTGCAGTGGTGTCTTAGATGAAGTGGAAATACGGCAATTGCTGATTAGCCATGTAGGGCATCGTTGTTGCTGGGGAAGTGGACCTGCACGCAGATGGAAAATCACTTCTATTGAGGACTGTGATGTGTACGTGGGGACGTTAGAAACCTTCATTGAGGAGAGAGAAACTCTAGAAGAAAAGGAGCCATACTTGGGTGGAAAGGTAGATGGGGCAGACAAAGGACCGCTGCTCGGGATATGGGAACTGGATTTAAGGGCTCATTTCCCGCAACTATTCGTTTCTGACAAGGAGGTCAAGTTTAAAATCCCTCACTCGGAAGCTGTTCACAAATGCCCTGGTAAGTTTACTTTTGCTTCACTTTTGTTATGTATGTCTGAATTTCCAAGTATATGTAGTTTTTGGGAGGTCGCAGGTTCGAAACCGTGATGGGGGAATCCCTTGTGGATATATTAAATAGTTGGGTGGCTTGACTTCCAGCCTTTACTCAAAAAAAAAGTATATGTAGTTTTGAATTGAAATTAGCAACAATACAAACTGTAGAGGATGTTTGAGATTTGAGTTGCTAAAATTTTATTGTTTTTCCTTGGTTGTGCTAGGGATACTTGTTTTCTCTTAATGAGAAAGTTTTAATGTAAAAGTAACGTTGATTTTTTGAAAAGGATTTTAAACCAAATTAATAATAAGTTTACTCTTTTGTTTTGTTCTTATTACATGTATGCTGCTGCTGATGTGGTATGAATAATATTTTTTAATTAAGTTGAAAATTACAGATTGCAATAGTCGAGGAGAGACTGCTTGTGCATCTTGCAATGGCAAGGAAAATCAGATGACACAGTGCTCTGCATGTTATGGAAGAGGTTTAATTGCTCACCGAGACGGATCTGATACCATGTATGATTGACAAACCCTACTTATTATTCAAACAAAAATTAAATGCATCTACCGGCTCAGCAAGTTACTAAGATATGTAAATACTAAATACTAAATACACATGCTTATTTTCTGTTTTCTTTTCTTGGCAGATGTAAAAATTGTAGCGGCAAGGGGATCCTGCCCTGTGCAGTTTGCATATCAAAAGGAAGTGTGAAGTGCAATACATGTGAGGGCCATGGTTCGCTTCTCGCGCGTAGCATTGCTGTTGTCAAATGGTTACCGTTTTATCTTTTCGTTTCCAAATAAATTTTATAATGTTCTGATGCCTTGATACTAATGAAGTTGTACATATGTTGCTTATATAGGAAGACGGTATCTACAAAAAAGGTTAGTGCATCAAGCGGAGCTGCGTCAGTTCCAGATGAAGTATTTCACAAGGCAAGAGGCGTGCAGCTGTGCAACATGCAAGCGCACCAGTGCAACCCAGCCTTCTTTGCGGATTCGTACCATTTAAACAACTTCTCGTCCCAAGTCATCGCCAACCGTGCACCTGTGCCTCTCTCTGCTCGGGTCATCACTGAACGCCATATCATTTCCATCCTGCCTGTTACACGTGTCACCATGGCCCGCCGCAAGAGCTCCTTCAGCTTTTATATTGTTGGTGACAGCAGAGAGATCTTTATTAGGGATTATCCATCTAGGTTTTGTTGGGGCCTCTGCTGTTGCTTTGAGTGGCTCAACGTGTAATTATGTTATTTTAAGGTTGGTGGCTTAACGCCAACAACAAATGTATTGATAAAAAAAAGTTTATTTACAGGGTCTTAATTATGTTCTTTTTTTCCTTATTGCTGGAGATTGAAGGTACAAGAGAGTGCATATATACTTGTCCTGTGATGGTTATTTCTGATGTTTGCCAGATCTTCATGAATTTTTGTGAAATAAAGGGAGATGCATGTCTTATTGATGAATTGTGTTAATCATTTTTGTAAATAACACTGTTATCATTTGATCAATTGTTGTTTGCCTTTAAGTTTCTAACATCTTTCTTCCCTCTTGTTTAGTTTTGTTTGGTAACTTCCATTTTTTTGCTTGGTTTTTTATTCTCTCCCTTCCCTCGTTCCCACCTGTATTTCTATCCTTGCTAATTTTTCCTTGTGATTATACTCATTTTACTGGATTCATGAAAGAATTGGAATCTGTTTACAGTGAATAGATTTGACAATCCTCACAAATATCATTTGAAAATATGAAATCCAACATTTGGAATATGATATATAGAAGAGAAGGGTTTTGTGCTCCAACCATATCCCACGTCTCTATCTCTGTTTACAAAGTTCAAACAGTTGATCCGAAATGTTCATCTTGTTCTACATATTAAATTGTGCTTAGAGACCAAATTTTATATTTTTTGAAATTTGTTTACTATTTTTTTAGATAGGTACAAAATCACTATTTTTGAATGGCCCAGATGTAGTGATTTTGTACCTATCTAAAAAAATAGTATAAAATTTTAAAAAAAAAAAAAATTTTGGTATGTAAATAAATTTTAATATGTAGAACAAGATGAACGGTTCGAATCGTCTGTTTGAACTTTATAAACGGAGATAGAGACATGGGTATGGTTGAAGCACAAAATCAATGCTGCATTTTAACCCTACTCTATATATAATATGGAAACAAATCTGTTGCGATCCAAATTGGTTGAACAGTATCCTGAAATCTCTGTTTTTTCAAATCCAATTGTCGATTTATTTTGAGATGCGTGCACAGAAAAAGTTGAACGGTTAGATTTGGAAAAACATGGATTTCAGAGTACTGTTCATCAAATTCGGATCGCATCAGATTTCATTCCATATAATATCATCATAAGAAAATGATGATATTAGATTCAAATTTTATTTTTCTATCAAACTATATGGAATTTGTAATGGTTCTTAATTAAAAGTTTTTAATGAAGTATCAAATACCGTTCTCAAACTACATCAAATTTTCCTCTTCTGAAGGAAGGAAACAATTCGGTCAGATCCGAGCTGCTAGAATTCCACCTCCGCTTCCTTATCTTTCCTTTAATGAATAATATTTTACATCCTTTGAAGCACAGCCTAAAGATTATAAAAAATGAACCGCTATAGACCAAAGATTTTTCCGAACCGTGAGGCCCAGTTGTTGCGGAGTCAGATATATTGGTCCATAAACTAAAGTATGGGACCCCAAGTATGGGGCTCTCCAGATTCTGGGCCCGAAATTCTTTTTTTCATTAAAATTATTAATATATATTTCGTTCGTAAAATAAATGTTTCATCCAAGAAGAGAGAAAGCCAGTTATTTCTTCATGAAAAAATTTAAGTCAAATTTAGTAATATTTTTTTCCAACTGTTTGTATTGAGAGAATGATGAAATAAGATTTTTACTCGTTATCCCATGAGAAAAAGAATAACTTAATTGCAATTAAAAATCTTTTTATCTAAAAAGAAGAAGTAAAACCAAAATAATCCTATGGCCTCTGTCTGAAGAATTATAACCTTTCTAGATATAATTCATCTTATCTGTACATGCGTGAATTTCGTCAAGACAGTTGTTTTCCAAATTTAGAAAATTATAATTTACACAAACCAATTTCCACACAATTCTTTTTAGTTTTTACCCTGAAAAGAAAAGATCGTTTCGATACGCACTTACCTTGTTTTGTTTTATATCGGTACTGTAGAACATGTCTAACAAGAAGTTTGTCCAAACGTTTACAGCTGTAACAAAATTTGAAATTTGAATTTTAAAGCGACAGATAGGTCAGCAGATGAGCAAATCCCAGTTCATTTATTTTTTTCTACCGTTGATCTCTCCAACAGCTCGAGCCCTGATCCAGAATATCTCTTAAGGTACCTCAAATATTGAGTTTGGATCCACGCCGTGCGATCTATCAGGCCGAATTGTCCGGATTCTGATCGCACGGTCCGAATCTAAACTCAAATTTTGAGTTACTTTATGGATCTGGACCATACCAGCTGTAATCCACCGCAAATTTCAAACCTCATTTTCGAATAACCCTAACACCTCCCATTATTTAATTTGGTAAAACTGGAAAAGTAAAGAAACCCCTCTCGAAAACACCGACTAGCCGTTATTCCCCTTTTTATTTATACTAGTTTTATACACACAGATCTCTTTGCTCCTCATTTCCCTTCAAAAATCAAACCAGTCTACTTTATTTTCTCTCTCTGTCGCTCTCTTAGATCCCTAAAATCACATTTTTCTCTCTTTCCAATCTCTATCAAAATCAAAGATGCGTGAGATTCTTCACATCCAGGGAGGCCAGTGTGGTAACCAAATCGGCGCCAAGTTCTGGGAAGTGGTTTGTGCCGAGCATGGCATTGATGCCACCGGCCGGTACACCGGCGATTCAGATCTACAACTCGAGCGAATCAATGTGTACTATAACGAGGCTAGTTGTGGCCGCTACGTTCCACGTGCGGTGCTGATGGATCTGGAGCCTGGGACCATGGACAGCATCAGATCTGGGCCCTATGGTCAGATCTTCAGGCCTGACAACTTTGTGTTCGGCCAATCTGGTGCCGGAAACAACTGGGCAAAAGGGCACTACACCGAGGGTGCTGAGTTGATCGACTCTGTGCTCGATGTTGTTCGCAAGGAAGCTGAGAACTGCGATTGCTTGCAAGGTACATATTTTAATTAAGCATTTCATCAAACAGTTGGTGGGTCACTCTTTTCATTAACGAATTTCTATAAACACACGGTGTTATTGTTTTGAGTACAGGGTTTCAGGTGTGCCACTCTTTGGGTGGTGGTACCGGATCTGGCATGGGCACACTGCTGATATCAAAGATAAGAGAGGAGTACCCTGATAGAATGATGATGACCTTCTCGGTTTTCCCTTCGCCCAAGGTTTCTGACACGGTCGTAGAGCCATACAACGCCACCCTTTCTGTGCACCAGTTGGTTGAGAATGCTGATGAATGTATGGTGCTTGATAACGAGGCCCTTTATGACATCTGTTTCAGAACCCTCAAGCTCACCACACCCAGCTGTAATATCTCTTTTTCCTTAACAATAACTATTGCTTCCATGGATTATTAGGTTGGAAATATTTGACGGTTTAGGTAGTGCCAATATCAAGGGTGGAGGCAGAAATATTTCTTTGGGGTCAATGTTAGCAAGCTTTCAAATTGAGGTAGAAACTATAGTATAAGGTAAACAATGGACACAATTAGTGCTTAATAAGGGGGGTAAATATGGTTGAAACTATAATGTTTTTCAAAAATTTATAAAATAACTCTTAGAAGCTCAATTTTTTGGTTCTTGGCTGCAGTTGAAATTTTAATTGACTAAATCTCTTTTCATTTTTCTTTCAGTTGGTGATTTGAACCATTTGATATCAGCAACAATGAGCGGCGTGACCTGTTGTCTCCGCTTCCCTGGTCAACTGAACTCTGACCTGCGCAAGCTGGCAGTAAACCTCATCCCGTTCCCACGTTTGCACTTCTTCATGGTAGGTTTTGCCCCTCTGACATCCCGTGGTTCTCAGCAATACCGTGCACTAACCGTCCCTGAGTTGACCCAGCAAATGTGGGATTCCAAGAATATGATGTGCGCTGCCGATCCACGTCACGGCCGGTATCTGACTGCCTCAGCCATTTACCGTGGCAAGATGAGCACAAAGGAGGTTGATGAACAAATGCTCAATGTGCAGAACAAGAATTCATCTTACTTTGTTGAGTGGATTCCCAACAACGTGAAATCGACAGTGTGTGATATCGCACCGACAGGGCTCAAGATGGCGTCTACATTCATCGGCAACTCTACATCGATACAGGAGATGTTTAGAAGAGTGAGTGAACAGTTCACGGCCATGTTTAGGAGGAAGGCGTTTTTGCACTGGTACACAGGAGAAGGAATGGACGAGATGGAGTTTACTGAGGCAGAGAGTAATATGAATGATCTGGTGGCGGAGTACCAGCAGTACCAGGATGCGACGGCTGATGAGGAGTTGGAGTATGAGGATGAGGAAGAGGAGGGGCAAGAGGAAATGTGAGGGAGAAATTGAGAGGAGCTGCTAGCTAAATGTGTTTTCTGTGTTGTTGTTTTGGCTTTTGTAGTACTTCTTGCTGCAACTCCCAGTTGCTGTTTCTATGGAAGCTGGTGACAGCAGCACAGGAGCCTATGTATTGCTTTGCTTCTGTTTTTGAACATGGATATTGCTTATGGTCTTTATCTTTATTGGCTATGGATGATATTGCAAACTATTAATGAATTAAGTACAATGTTGTTTGTTTGCTATAAAATAGTTAATTTCATTCAAGTTGGATTTGATTGTTCCGGTGACAACAGCACAGGAGCATGTATTGCTTTGCTTCTGTTTTTGAACATATTGCTTATGTCTTTCCCTTTATTAGCTATGTAGGTTATTTTTATTGAATATGGGTGGTATTGAACTATTAATGAATTAAGTACAATGTTGTTTGTTTTCTACAAAATAGTTAATTTCATTCAAGTTGGATTTGATTGTTATTATGCAAAATCAAAGTCAACTAGTTCCTCTAAAAAGTACTAGGTTCATTTTCTAGTGCAAACTAAGTTTCTGCATAATCTTTAAGCTTTTTATAATTAATTTGTGAAGCAGGCAATAAATTCCATATTATGTAACATTTCGCTTAACTTGTAGAACAATAATGATATGGCTAAAAGTAAGGATTCTGATCATGTTGGAAACTATTAATTAGTTAAGTACATTGTTGTTGTTTACTCTAAAATAGTTAATAGTTAATTTCGTGTAAGTTGGATTTGATTGTTTTTTTTGCAAATCAAAGCAAATTTTGTAGGGGACTAGTTCCTGAAGAAAATTATCTTTTTTTTTTTTTTTGAAAAACCTAATAGGGGCTATCAGGTTGGGACAGTTCTTCAAGAAAATTATCAAAAGTTAATTTTCTAGTGCAATGCATAATCTTTAGCATGACGTATATTTGCCATATAAGCTTTTTTATAATTAATTTGGGAAGCAGGCAAGAAATTGCAATTATGTAATTTGCATTTCCACAAGAAATACCATGGGAAGAAAAGTAAATTAGGATCAAACAAATTGTTATTGTGGTATTGCAAACTAAATAGTTAATTTTATTTTAGTTGGATTTGATTGTTATTGTGCAAATCAAACAAATTTTATAGCCAACTAGTTCCTGTTAAAAAGTACCAAAAGTTCAATTAAGTTTTTACAATTAATTTCCATTAGATCTGTGAAGCAGGCAAGAAATTGCAAATTATGTAATTTACAGGACGCATTAACTAGCAGAATGAAATGCTATGGAAGAAACTAATCAGGTTTCTAAAAGGTTCAAAGGTAAAAAGATGAAATTCTACCGGATTTTATCAAAAAATAATAAAAAGATTTGTAACTACAAACCCAAATTAGATATTAAAACAACAGAACAGCCAATTTGTTGGTGTAAATTCAACTAACAGAATACATCCCCCACTGATTTGAATCTGTATGATAAAAAATCAACTAATGCCTGTAGTAACGCATTTAATTCATAATAAACTCATAGATATGGATCACTTCAAACTGGATTGATTAACAACAAAGCTAAAACTGGGCACAACATACAACTATACTTAAACAAGAAAAATCAAGCACAAAAAACAATAATTTAAGAACCACCAAAAAGGGAGGGGAGGTTTACAATCTCAATCTATAAGTCCTCTAATTCCAAGCATCCTTTAGCATTTTCTCCTTCAAGCATCAAGATCTTTCTGTATCCAGCTTGAATCGGGTATGTACCACTTTCATTAGATACAGAATTCCATGTAGAAACAATTGTGTACACCAAAAGTACTGCAC
>CAXKVR010000474.1:0-26651 GCA_964058845.1 Carex sylvatica
CACGCCAATTGATAGTTTTTGCAGGACTCTAGTAGTGTCTTTATATGGCAAGATAATCAGACATTTACAATTCTAATACAACACTCCAATTAAAGTTGTTTGGATCACTTTAGTAGTGTCTCTATATGGCAAGATAATAGGGCATTTACAAACCTAATACAACACTCCAATATAAGGTGTTTAGAGCACATTAGTAGTGTCTCTAGATTGGAAGATAATAGGACATTTACAATCCTAATACAACACTCAAATTAAAGGTTTTGGAGCACTCTAGTATTGTCTCCAGAAGGCAAGATAATAGGGCATTTACAACCCTAACACAAACTCCAATATAAGGTGTTTAGAGCACTCTAATAGTCTCTACATGGCAAGATACTAGGACATTTACAACCCTTATACAACAATCCAATTGAAGGTGTTTGGAACACTATTGTAGTGTCTCTATATAGCAATATAATAGGATATTTATAGCCCTAATACAACACTCCAATTAAAGGTGTTTGGAGCACTTTAGTAGTGTTTCTATATGGCAAGATAATAGGAACAAACTTCTTTGGTTGATGTATTTGTTGTGTTTGAAGGGGAGAAAGATGACTCCATTAAATCACGTACAAGGTCTTTCTCTAAGGACTCTATTTCTGTTAGGAAATCCCCGAAGTTTGAAGAAATATCATCCTCATGATCGGCATATATTGTAAATATAAACCTGGCTCTGATACCAACTAACGCCGGACAGAACAGAAGATTGTTCTATTGGCGTGCGATACCAACAATCTTTAGAGATTAAAATTCAGAGAACACCAAATAAAGAGGAGAAACGTCTCTTCTTAATTTTATAACATAAATAATTTTCTGAAATAATTGTCTCTTTTCTCACCCACAAGCCGGGTTATATAGCTATTACTCAATGCAGAAATTAGGAAGAAAAGTTGCTAATATTTGGTAACATATTACTCAAATATTTTAAATTACTGAAATAGAAATTTAACAGCAGGAAGCTGCTGTCCAGGGGCAAAACTAAGTAATAAAAATCTAAATAAGTAAAATTTCCATAAAGGTAAACAGTGTAAATAATTTTCTGATTTTTTTCTTGCTGGAATTAATCTTCTTAATCAGATGCTATCTAGTAAATATATTTACTGATTTTGCTCCTGCATCAGTCGCTCCTGGTTGAAAATAACTCGCCCTCGAGTTACTTTCCTTGTAGACCTCTTTCAAACAGTACAAATTTAGAACAAGCATTGTTAAAGAATATCGGAACCGCATGAGATCATGGGGAACAAAAATAGAGTTGTACGACCCACAAATGGGTAGTCTAATGATTGGTATCGTGATCTCATCAAAACTGAAATCCAACCGAGTATTGTAACATCTAAAAAATGTGAAGTACCCTTCATTTGATGTGTCACTTCTTGGTTTTAGAAAAAGGATCATCATATCCATACCTTGAATCGTTTATATTGATTAAACAAGTTTTCTGCTGGAATTGTTGGAGATCAGCATTAGTTGTTGACAAGGAACAAACTTCTTTGTTGGAAGTATTTGTTGTGTTGGAAGGGAAGAATGATAACACCAATAAATCACCTACAAGGCCATTGTCAAATGACTCTATTTCTGTTCGGGACTCTTCCAACTTAGAAATAGTATAATCTTCATCATTGGGATATTCGTCATAAATAGGTGGGGAATCAAATGACATGTTTTCACATGCAAAAATTTCAGCAACCTTAAAAACACTATGGTTAGTCTAGGTATAGCTTTGAAACGGGTTGTCAAAGGTTGAATTCGAATCAGTTTCGTGATCTTCAGCCTCACGACTGTTCACTCTACTGTTGTCTTGATGTAGAGCCTCTTCATCACATGAAACCAAGTAACTTTTTTCGTGGAAGATCTCTTCATCTTCTTCCCTGAGATTTTCTAATTTAGCGCCACAATACAAACGATTCTAGTCTTTCGAATGGTTATTTCTCTGCTGGAGGTAAGGTGAAGGACAAACATTGTCGCTGAAGATGTTGTGAAGGCGGTGGTGAGAAGAAAGGTGTAGCTCGTAGATTCGTGCCTCAGTTGGCGGTCTCGACTCATACGAGCTTTGCTTCTCAAAGATCCATGCCTCATTCGGCGGTTTTGGTTTCGATCGGCAACCTCCAATAGAGAATTACGCCGTAGGAGTAGGGTTAGCTCTACAATTTATCTCTGCAAATCCTCAATCAACACAGCGTCCTCGATGCTGCGATCATAGTGCGGGGCTTCCTCCATTGGAACCAGCCCACGGCGACCACCATGATCATGTCCACCAGCCATTAAAACTGATGAAACAACACTAAGACGAAGGATTTCGGCTCTAATACCAACTGACGCCAGACATAACAGAAGATTGTTCAATATGCGTGCGATACCGATAACGTGTCTAGGTTATAAACCTCGTCAAATCATACATGAATTCAAGCAAATACCGAATAGATAGAATTAGCAAGGGATTGTAGACCAAAGACCCCTAGATCTTTAAATCTTGAAAGCAAACCGATTACTTTTCTTTTACTTTTATTTACTTTAATTGTTTAAAATTCCTCTTTCGGGTATTGAACCCAAACTTTAGGATTACTTAAACAAACCCCCCCTTATTTTACTTTATTGCACTTTACTTCTTTATTATTTTCTGAAATTAATTGTTTAGAGTTTAAAACTAAGTATTTTCCATACTCCCTGTGGATCGATACCTAAAATACTACTTTGATAGAATTGTGCACTTGCAATTTGACTCAAAAGTGTTTAAGGTTTAAAAGGTACATCTTATTGTACTGAAACTTTTTAGCGTACCATTTACGCGCATCAAGTTTTTGGTGCCGTTGCCGGGGAGTATTAGGTTAAATACTTAGCTTTTACTTTAAGAATTTATTTCAGATTTTCTTTTTTTTCTTGAATTGAATTCTAACCTTGATTTTTCTCAAGTGTTTTATGAGCTTTAGGAGAACCCCTCTAGGAACGCTTGGGTTAGAAGATGGCAACATCTGAAACCGACAAACCTTGAGAAAATCAACACAAAATGGGGCAATGGGGAGGCCGCCCTCCCGATCCTCCATCTAAGCATTGAGACGCGTAGCACCACCACCACCTTTCGCCAATAGAGTAGTTCATGTTTCTCCCTATTTACTTTTGTTTATTTTTACGCATTGGGGACAATGCTTAATTTAAGCTTGGGGGATAGGAAGAAATTGTATCTTGCATTGCATTAATTTTAGATTTATTTTTTAAAAATTTAGGATTTATAACCTTGACTTTTACTTGACCATGAATAGGATTTGTGATTTTGAACTTAATTGCTTGAAATTGCAAATTCGTCAAGATGTTTTACGAGATTATAAAAATAGAGTCTTGCATAATTGGACTTAATTGTCTAATTAGGCATAGAGTATAAAATCATGTTTAATTTTTGTGTTAAAAGTTGGCAAAAGAAAAAGTTTTGATAAATTTGAGTGATTGTCAAAAAAATAAGAAATTTTAATGAGAATTTTAATGAGTTTTTAGGAATACCCTTGGAATAATTAGAAATAACCCCATAAATTGACGAAAAACTTAGTGGAAATAAAGGTTTATAAAAATGAAAACTTAGGAATTTAATTTTTTTTTTTTTAAAATGCAACTTATATGTAGAAAATGAATTTAGAAAGATCGGGATATTCATGAGTATGATTTAATGCATATGGATGTGTGTATTCATGATATTTTGCAAAAAATTGTTCAAAATTGTTCAAAATTAAAAAAATTTAAGAAAATAAGATTCTGCTTGCTTATGTTACGGCGATATGACGTACTTATAGCAATGAGTCATCGACACTTTGCTCCGCTAGTTTGCCCGATAAAGTGATCAGGTTCGCACTAAACAGGTGAGTTCGTGTCATGGAAGGGTTGAACCATGAGCATGCAAATGCACTTTTGAATTAAAACGGTTGGGTATGGATTAGCTATCTATAACTAACCGGTTTTGTCCTAAGGATAGAGATTTATAGTGTCATAAAATAAAAGCAACAAAATAAAAATTAAATTTTGCAAATATCAACACAATAAGCCCGTGACTTTCTAACCTAAGCTTGATCCAAGCTTGGAGGATTTTTAAAAGAATTTTTACAAACAAGAATGCATTTTTTGGCGCCGTTAACTTGATGCGTGTTAAGGGTACGCTAAAAAGTTTCAGTACAATAAGATGTACCTTTTAAACCTTAAACACTTTTGAGTCAAATTGCAAGTGCACAATTATATCAAAGTAGTATTTTAGGTATCGATCCACAGAGAGTATGGAAAATACTTAGTTTTAAACTCTAAAAATTAATTTCAGAAAATAATAATAAAGTAAAGTGCAATAAAATAGAATAAGGGGGGGTTTGTTTAAGTAATCCTAAAGGATGGGTTCAATACCCGAGAATAAGGAATAGTAAACAATAGATGTAAATAAAATAAAGAAAGTAAAGATTGGTTTGCTTTCAAGTTGAGAAGATCTAGGGGTCTTTGGTATACAATCCCTTGCTAATTCTATCTATTCGGTATTTGCTTGAATTCATGTATGATTTGACGAGGTTTCTAACCTAATATGTTATTAAGGGTCACTTTCGTGAATTAATAACGTGCCTAGGTAATTCGGACTTCACGATTAGGTCCTTCACCCTAGCTACCTAGACCATAAGCTCTTGTTAGTCTCTCATCTCCTCAAATATTGGTACTTCACGGTTAGGTCCTTCATACCAATATCCGATTTGATTTGAGATGTCCTAATTAGGGTTTGACTTCACGGTTAGGTCCTTCACCAAGTCCCTAACCTTAATTTTTATAGTTCCGACTTAGATTAAATTAGTTAGAATCTTAATCTAAACCTAGGATATTTGCATTCATAATTTGGTACTATCCTATTGATCACAGTCAATTTTGGTTCTTTCGAAACCAAAACGGGATACTACAATTCAAGTACTAACTATATAATTAACACAAATTATTAAATCACAGAAATTAACCATCAAATCCCATAAAACAATCATAATAAAAGCAAATAACCAAATAGAATAGAATTAAACAAGTTCATGCATGATGACCTAAACCCCTAGAGAGAGAACTACTCCTTCATGGAGAGATCCATTACAAAAATTGGCAAAGTAAGAAGAAGTGAAATAAAAGAAGCAATTACACCCTTTAACAAATCAAAGAACCTCAATCTTGCCGTCTTCTTGCTCAGAAAATCATTCTTCTCCTTACTTGAAAGCTTTCCTTTCTCCAGAATTTATCGCTAAGTGTGTGTGTAAAGAGAGAGAAGGATGGTGTGTTGGTTGATGTGTTGTGAGGTGATGGTCCTCCGAAGAGAGATGCCCCTCCGAAGAGAGATGCCTTGAATGGGAAAGAACCCCCTCCTTTATAGCAAAAGACTATGCCCAATCAAGAGGCATAGTCGTGGGGTGAGTGGGGTTAGTGGGTGCTATTTTTGGATTATTTTCCAGGTTGTCTTGTCCAAGTTTAGCTGTTCAAAAAGCATCCCTGGCTCGCTAAAAATAGAAACCGTGTTGAAAACGTGTATTTCTGGCTGTCTGCGGATCCACTGCATCCTTACTGACTCCAAGTTTCCTTTTTTAGATTCTCAGGTTGTAGATCTTCTCGTTGGCTTTCCGAAAAGTGGTCATATGCCCAAAACGGAGTTACGAGTCAACAGTTGTGGCCGTTTTAAGTTCAGACTCTATTTTTGGCTCTGCTACAGTGCATCCGCACGGTTTTTGACGAATAGCTTATTATACCTTTTTAAAATTGGCGCGCGTCCAGAAATCCATCTAAGTATTTAGTACGACTATATCGTAAACCGTGCGTCCACACTGGGCATTTTTCTTCGTTTTTCTTCATTTTTCTTTGTTTCCTGCAAATTAAAACCAAACAAATGCAGTAACTTGATTCTATGTGTATTCTATTCTCTTTATATTCAAAATACAAGATATTTGACGTTATTTTATGATGAAAACTAGATCGAATATGTATATAATTTATGCTTATCAACCGATAATCTTCAAAGAATAAATTTGAGAGCACCAAAATAAAAGGGAGAATTGTCTCTCCTTGATTTTATAGAAAAATATCCAAAACAAATTGTTCTTTTTTTTTCACCCACAAGCCGGGTTATATAAAGGTTGAATCGGTTATATAAAAATAATAACAAATTTCTTGATGAAATGCAAATTATTGGTTTCCATTCTTTCATTTTTTTTCAAAAAAAAAATATTTTACTCATCCTATCTCCTTTCTTTGCATGGTAAAGATTGATTGTCATTCTATGTCCTATAAACTTATGAAAAAAATAGTTCCAACAATTACGGAATAGAAGTCTAGTTACGATTCAACCTAAAGGTTGAATCGGTTATATAAAAATAATAACAAATTTCTTGATGAAATGCATATTATTGTTTTCCATTCTTTCATTTTTTTCAGAAAAAGAATATTTTATATTTAGTAACATATTACACAGATATTTGAGATTACTAAAACAGAAATTTAACAGCGGGGAGCTGCTGTCCAGAGGCAAAATTAATAAATAAAAATCTAAATAAAAAATATTACCATAAAGCCAAACTAGGTAAATATTTTTCTGATTTTTTTTTTTTGCTGAAATGAATCTTCTTAATCCGATGCTATCTAGTAAATATATTTTCTGAATTTGCTCATGCATCAGTCGCTCCTAGTTGAAAAGAACTCGCCCTTGAGTTACTTTCTTTGTAGACCTCTTTCAAACAATACAAATTTACAACAAGCATTGTTAAAAAATATAGGAACCGCATCAGATCATGTCGAACAAGAATAGAGTTGTGCTAACCACAAATGGGTAGTCTAATGATCAGTTTTGTGATCTCATCAAAACTGAAATGAAACCGAGAAATGCAACATCTAAAAAATGTGAAGTACCCTTCATTTGATGTGCCACTTCTTGGTTTTAAAAAAGTATCTTCATATTCATACCTTGAAACATTTATATTGATTAAACAAATTTTCTGCTGAAATTGTTGCAGATCAACATTTGTTGTTGACAAGGAACAAACTTCTTTGGTTGAAGTATTTGTTGTGTTTGAAGGAGAGAAAGATGACTCCATTAAATCACATACAAGGTCTTTCTCAAAGGACTCTATTTCTGTTAGGGAATCCCCCAAGTTTGAAGAAATATCATCCTCATCATCCGCATATATTGTAATATTTACCTAGATTGTTCTATAGGCGTGCGATACCGATAATCTTCAGAGAATAAATTTGAGAGAACACCAAAATAAAAGGGAGAATTGTCTCTCCTTGATTTTATAATAGGATATTTAAAACACTAATACAACACTCAAATTGAAGGTGTTTGGAGCGGCCAAGTAGTGTGTCCAGATTACAAGATAATATAGCATTTACAATCCAAATTCAACATTCCAATTGAAGACATTTGGTGCACTCTTGTCGTGTCTCTATATGGCAATATTATAGGGCATTTACAACGCTAATGCAACACTCCAATTGAATGTGTTTGGATCACTCTAATAGTGGCTCTACATGGCAAGATACTCGGGAATTTACAACCCTAATCCAATTGATGGTGTTCGCAGCACTCTAGTGGTGTTTCCCGTAATACAACGGTCCAATTAAGTTGTTTGGTGCACTCTAGTGGTGTTTTCCGATGACAATATAATAGGGCATTTCCAACCCTAATACAACACTCCAATAGAAGGTGTTTGGAGTACTCTAGAAGTATCTCCATACTGCGAGATACTTGAGCATTTACAACCCTAGTACAACACGCTAATTGATAGTGTTCGCAGCACTCTAGTAGTGTCTCGATATGGCAAGATAATCGGACATTTACAATTCTAATACAACACTTCAATTGAAGTTGTTTGGAGCACTTTAGTAGTGTCTCTATATGGCAAGATAATAGGGCATTTACAGCCCTAATTCAACACTCCAATTTAAGGTGTTTAGAGCACAGTAGTAGTGTCTCCAGATTGCAAGATAATAGCGCATTTACAATCCTAATACAACACTCCAATTGAAGTGTTAGGAGCACTCTAGTGGTGTCTCCAGAAGGCAAGGTAATAGGGCATTTACAACCCTAACATAACACTCCAATATAAGGTGTTTGGAGCACTCTAATAGTGTCTCTACATGGCAAGCTACTAGGACATTTACAACCCTTATACTACAATCTAATTGAAGGTGTTTGGAGCACTCTAGTAGTATCTATATAGCAATATAATAGGATATTTATAGCCCTAATACAACACACTCCAAGTAAAGGTGTTTGGAGCACTCTAGTAGTGTTTCTATATGGCAAGACAATAGGGCATAAACAACCCTAATATAACAATCCAATTTAAAGTCTTTGGGGGCACCCAATTAGTTTCTCTAGATGACAAGATAATAGGGCATTTACAACTCTCATACAAGTCTACAATTGAAGGTGTTCGGAGAACCCTAGTAGTATCTTCAGATAGCAAGATAATAGAGCATTTACAACCCTAATTCAACACTCCAATTGAAGGTGTTTGGAGCACTTTTGTAGTGTCTCCAAATGTCAAGATAATAAGGCATTTACAACCCTAATACAACACTCCAATTGATGTTGTTTGGAGCACTCTAGTTGTGTCTCCAGATGGCAAGATAATAGGGCATTTACAACACTAATACAACACACCAATTGAAGGTGTTTGGAGCACTCTAGTAGTGTCGCTATATGGCAAGATAATAAGACATTTGCAACCCAAATACACCACTCCAATTGAAGGTGTTTGGAGCACTGTAGTAGTGTCTCTAGATTGCAAGATAATAGGGCATTTACAACCATAATAAAACACTCCAGTTGAAGGTGTTTTAATCTAAACCTAGGGTATTTGCATTCATAGTTTGGTACTATCCTATTGATCACGATCAATTTTGGTTCTTTCGAAACCAAAACGGGATACTACAATTCAAGTACTAACTATGTAATTAACACAAATGATAAATCACAGAAATTAACAATCAAATCCCATAAAACAATCATAATAAAAACAAATAACGAATAAAATAGAATTAAACAAGTTCATGCATATTGACCTAAACCCCTAGAGAGAGAACTACTCCCTCGTGGAGAGATCCATTACAAAAATTGGCAAAGTAAGAAGAAATGAAATAAAAGAAGCAATTACACCCTTTGACAAATCAAAGATCTCTATTTTGCCGAATCTTGCTTAGGAAACCATTCTTCTCCTTGCTTGAAAGCTTTCCTTACTCCAGAATTTATCGTTAAGTGTATGTGTAAAGAGAGGGAATGATGGTGTGTTGGTTGATGTGTGGTGTGATTGATTGATGATGAGATGATTTGATTATTTTGAATGGGGAAGAACTCTCTCCTTTATAGCCAAAGATTATGCCCGATTTAGAGGCTAGAAGGTGGGGTTAGTGGGTGCTCTGTTTTACATTACTTTCCCAACAAGCATGTGTATTTCTGGCAGTAAAAATGCGTCCATAAAGCGCCAAAAATAGAAAAACTGTCAAACCGGGCAGTTATTGGCTTTCTGAGGGTCCAGTGCGGATGGATTACCCGCACTGCGAGTGGCATCACCCGCACTGGGACAAGTTTTCTTTTTTAACTTCAGCAAATTTCTCTGACTGCGGATGGGAGTGCGGATGTATGACCCGCACTGCGGATGGGTTCTGTATTGAGTGTGGCTGGGCTCATCCGCACTGTCCCTGAGTGCGTCCGCACTAGGCTCGGACTTTTCCTCTGCGCAGTGAGTGCGGCTGAGTTGATCCGCAGTGCGGGTGGATGATCCACACTGGGGGGTATTTTTGCTATTTTGCATCATTTCCTGCATTGAAAAGCCAAATAACCGCAGTAACTTGATTCTAGGTGTATTTTAATCACTTTATATTATAAATACAAGATAATTGGTGTTATTTCATGATAAAATCTAGATCAAATGTGTATATAATTTATGCTTATCATGTTTACAGCACTCTATTAGTGTCTCCAGATAGCAAGATAATAAAGTATTACAACCCTAATACAACACTCCAATTGAAGGTGTTCGGAGCACTCTAGAAGTGTCTCGATATGGCAAGATAATAT
Organism: Carex sylvatica; assembly: GCA_964058845.1. Classification (NCBI taxonomy): domain Eukaryota; kingdom Viridiplantae; phylum Streptophyta; class Magnoliopsida; order Poales; family Cyperaceae; genus Carex; species Carex sylvatica. The sequence goes on from CAXKVR010000474.1 coordinate 10,100, forward strand.
ATCATTTATAACCCTAATACTGTACTCCAATTGATAGTGTTTGCAGCACTGTAGTAGTGTCTCTGTATGGCAAATAAATAGAGCATTTATAACCGTAATACTACAATCCATTTGAAGATGTTTGGAGAACTCTAGTAGTGTCTCTATATGGCAAGATAATATGGCATTTACAAACCTCATACAATACTCCAATTGAAGGTGTTTCAAGCACTCTAGTAGTTTCTCAACATTGCAAGATAATATGACATTTACAACCCTAATACAACATTCCAATTGAAGGTGTTTAGAGCATTGTAATAGTGTCTCTATATGGCAAGATAATAGGGCATTTACAACCCTAATACAACACTCCAATTTAAGGTGTTTAGAGCACAGTATTAGTGTCTCCATATTGCAAGATAATAGGGTATTTATAATCCTAATACAACACTCCAATTGAAGTGTTTGGAGCACTCTAGTAGTGTCTCCGGATGGCAAGATGATATCACATTTACAACCCTAATACAACACTCCAATTGATGGTGTTCACATCACTCTAGTAGTGTCTCTATATGGAAATATAATAAGACATTTATAGCCCTCGTACAACACTCCAATTAAAGTTGTTTGGAGCACTCTTATTGTCTTTCCAAATGACAAGATAATAGAGCATTTTCAACCCAAATACATCACTCTAATTGAAGATGTTTGGAGCACACTAGTAGTGTTTCAAGATGGCAAGATAATAGGGCATTTGCAACACTAATCAACACTCAATTTGAAGGTGTTTGGGGCACTCTAGTAGTTTCTCTATATAGCACGATAATAGGGTATTTACCAGCCTAATACAACACACCAATTGAAGGTGTTTGGAGCACTGTTGTAGTGTCTCCATATTGCAAGATAATAGGGCATTTACAATCGTAATACCACACTCTAATTGAAGGTGTTTGGAGCACTCTAGTGTCTTTAGATGGCAAGATAATAGGATATTTACAATACTAATACAACACACCAATTGAAGGTAATTGGAGCACTCTAGTAGTGTCTCTGTATGGCTAAATAATACACTCCAAATGAAGGTGTTTAGAGCACTCTAGTAATGACTTTATATGGGTAGAGAAGATAGTAGTTTCAACCCTAATACAACACTCCAATTGAAGGTTTTTGGAGCATTCTAGTAGTGTCTCTATATGGCAAGATAATGGGGGATTTACAACCCTAATACAACACTCCAATAGATGGTGTTTGGAGCACTCTAGTAGTGTCTCCAGATTGCAAGATAATGGAGCATTTACATCTCTAAGTCAACACTCCAACTGTAGGTGTTTGGAGCACTCTTGTAGTGTCTCTATATGAAAGATAATGGCACATTTATAACCCAAATGCAACACTCAAAATGAAGGTGTTTAGAGCACTCTCGTAAGGTCTCTATATGACAAGAGAAGATGGTAGTTGTAACTCTAATTGAAGGCGTTTGGAGCACTCGAGTTGTGTTTCTAGGTGACAAGATAATAGGTCATTTCCAACCCTAATACAACACTCCAATAGAAGGTGTTTGAAGCACTTTAGTAGTGTCTCTTGATGGTAAGATACTAGGGCATTTACAACCCTAATACAACACTCCAATTGATTGTGTTCGCAGCACTCAAGTAGTTTCTCTATATGGCAAGATAATCAGTCATTTACAACCCTAATACAACACTCCAACTGAAGTTGTTTGGAGCATTGTAGTTGTGTCTCCAGATTGCAAGATAATAGCGCATTTACAACTCTAATTCAACAGTCCAATTGAAGGTGTTTGGGGCACTCTTGTAGTGTCTCTAAATTGCAAGATAATAGGGCATTTACAATCCAAATACAATACTCCAATTGAGGGTGTTTGGAGCACTCTAGTAGTTTCTCCAGATGGAAGATAATAGGGCATTTACAACCCTAATACAACACTCCAAATGAAGGTGTTTATCTCTAGTAAGGTCTCTATATGGCAAGAGAAGTGGGTAGTTGCAACCCTAATACAACACCCTAATTGAAAGTGTTTGGAGAACTCTTCTCCAGATTGAGAGATAATGGGGCATTTAAAACCCTAAATACAACACTCTAATTGAAGGTGTTTGGAGCACTCTAGTTATGTTTCAAGATGACAAGATAATAGAGCATTTCCAATTCTAATACATCACTCCAATAGAAGGTGTTTTTGATATGGGGGTCTGAAGATATTCTGCATGGAGCTGTTGAACGTGCTCACCAAGCTGTTGTAACAACTCCGCACTGACAAGCGATAATCGTTGGTCATTGTCACCTACAAACGACACTTTCTGCAACAACCAATTGCATACATGGTTAAACAAATAAAAAGTTTGATCATGTTAGTAAGAATATTTAGTAAATAATTTATTAATTTGACCTCTGCAAGATTGATCCCCATCTTCGGCCATTGGATTTCTGCTCGGACGGTATCCGGGAGGAAAATCCTGCCTAGAACAAGTACAGGTAGAGGTAAGTGGCTATATGTCCCGGTTATGCTTCCGACGAACACTAGCACATGCCTTGGTAGGATGGCATTACCGTAACATGATTAAAACTCAATGAGAGGATAAACATGCATATTTGCAACAACGACTGGTCACTGACCATAGTCGATGCTCGCAGTGCATCTCCTCACCTCCTGCATGCAGATACAATTAAGAATAAGATATTTAATTAAATCAACTAAGAATTAATCCAACAAAGTACAGTAAAGAGATGTGGAATTACCTCAATCGAGTCCAATGGATGTGGACTTGCTGCTTTTCGCTTGGATGCTTTTGACGTCTTTGCTGTTGCTACATTGCGGCTTGAATTTATGGAAATCTTGAAACAGTGAAGCACTCTATGTTATTTTCCAGTAAGGCAAAGTATTGCTTGCATATATATTTCATGTTATAGAATAATTAAATTCCAAAAGAAAAAAATACCCAAAATCCTACCTAACATAAAGCTACTACTATCCTAAGGGGACAATGACCATGACCAACGATTATCGCTTGTCAGTGCGGAGTTGTTACAACAGCTTGGTGAGCACGTTCAACAGCTCCATGCAGAATATCTTCAGACCCCCACAGGAAATAAAGCTACTACTATCCTAAGGGGATTGTAGGGTCCTGTTATCCCAAATCCAATCTGTCATTTATTTTGAGATTTGTGCATAAAAAAATAACTTCTATAGAGATTCGTACAACCCAAAAAATAAAATGTTAGATTTAGAATAACAGGACCCTACAATCCACCTAAGGATTGTAGCATATTTATTTTCCCACACAAAACACAAATAGCCATATAAGCTAGCTAGTTATGCATCAACTAATCTAAAGAAGTGCATCATCGCTTAAGAACAGCCAAAACAAAACACAAACAGCCAGATAATTAAGCTAGCTATGCATCAACTAACCTATAGAAGTGCATCATCACTTCCATAAAGCACAGCCAAAACAAAACACGAACATACCATTAATATCACATCAAAATACTAAAATCTAAATAAGCTAAATATAGAGTCTAGCCTGTGATTGGTACAAAACAAGCTGAGTATCCTCAGTGTTCCAAATGTGTAGTGCAATGGCTTCAATGTACATCATAGTGAATTAGTGAATAAAATTAAAGTTTCTGGTAGCGAATTGTACCTTTCTAACATGCGATTTGCGAGCCTTGTCATATGTGATAATCTCGAATTTTTGCCAACCTCTTGTCAGTCGGTGTTTCACTTTGCCCTTTCGTATCATCATCAGCATTGTAGAGAGAGTCGGTGACGACATGGCTGCAGTCCATAAAGTTCAAATATCAAAATAAGTTCTTCTTAGTCTAGAAAAAATACTACAATCTGTTGTGACCTCACATCAAAAATCTAGAAAACAGTAAATGAGAGGAAAAATTTCTAAAATTCCTACAATGTACAAAAATCAATAGAAACTATCACAAAAACCTTCAATAACCTACAAATTATACTACAAAAATAGTAAGTGAGAGGGAGAATCCCAAAAAATCTCACATGAAAACATATAAAAACCAACAAAATACTACAAACTACAAAGATATATATATGCAAAGAGTGAGAGGGAGTGATCAACTTAACTTCGGTGACAGAGTGAGATGAAAAGCCTAGTTTTGGAGACCTTTAGAATTCTCGTTGTGGGAGAAGAGAGACTTTAATTTGTTAATTTAGAGTAATATATCAATCAATCTCGGAAAGTTGAAGTGACACCTAGGGTACGAATCAATTTTCAAGATTTTTTTTGAAAATCATTTTCCATCGGCTCCGTATCCTAACCGTTTACGTATATACTTAACAACATCGGCTCTTAATCCTGACCATTGGCATATATACTAATTCTATCGATGCAATACGATGGTGTATTTAAAAATCTTGGGAGACTCGCCTTCTGCGTGAAAAAGCTTCACTACGAATTGGGCCTATAGTATGGCAAACTTTCAGTTTAGGGTTCAACCGTCCGATTCGAAATGGTGCATGCCAATATTCATGCTACTTCAAATATGTTGGTCAGATTTAATTATATAATTAACGTTACTTTAGAAAAATGATGAAGTTTGAAACCAAAAGTTTGGCGCTGGAGGAAAAAATTTGGGCTAAACCCTAAACCCTAATTAAGAGGCTATGTTAAAATTTAAATCGATATGATTAATTTAAATTACTATAATTTAAACATGTTAAAATTTAACTAATTTTCCAAGTTACTATAATTGCAACTTAATTGATTTTCGAAGTACGTACTAACAGTCAATCCAAGCTGTTGAACATGCATGCATTATCTCTATATCTAGAGTATAATTAAAGGGACAATTATATTTTAATATATGTTTAATAAATGAACAATTATATTTTTAATAAGGAGGGATATTATACATTTGATTGTAATAATATGTACTTAATTACAACATCAAATTGTAACTTGATTTTGGAAGTACTAACAGTCAATCCAAGCCATACGTTGAAACTAATTTTTTTCATGTGCAAAATTTAAATTATGATGGCTCTTAGTGTTTTCAGCTATTAAAGCAAACTGAAATTTTTATAATTTAACATGTTATTAAAGTTAAAATTATTATATTATTATAATTTAACTAACATGTTATTAAATTTAAATGATCAAATATGATAAAATTTAATACAATCAAATATGGTCAAATATGATCAAATTTAAATTTAAATGATCAAATATTAAATTATGATTGCTTATATATACAATGTCTCATTTATTTCAATTTTTAACAAGATGTAATAATATTGTTGTAGTACTTTGTTTACAATTTAAATGATAAATTTAACATGTTAAAATTGAATTGATCAAATATTAAATTATGATTGCTTATATATACAATGTCTCGTTCACATGTAAAGTTTTTTAGAATTTTAAATTAATTTTGTATAAAGTTCAGTGGTCAAAAAGTGTTAAAAAATGAATGCACTCAAATTAATTTATAAACTACTTGGCTTTATACTAAAATAATTCAAAATTTTAAAATCTCTGCATGTAAATTAATCACTTATCAAGTAGATGGATTTCAACAGCTTTGATTTGTCGTTTGAAATCGATATAATATATTTTGGAGTTAAGCTCATCCTAGTTTTACTCTGTAGTTAATTTGCTTATATATACAATGTCTCATTTATTTAAATTTTTCTATCAAATGTTCCCAACAATCTAACTCTAAAGTAAAACACACTTTGAATTTGTATCCCACCGTCAGATCTGAGGGATCAAAAATATGATACCACACAATTGAAGATCAGACCATTCAATTCGTAACTCAAAATTTGCAGGACTTTAGGGGCTTAACTTCAGAGAATGTGTTCAACTTTAACAACATCGGTTTAACCGATGGCGTTTAGAAAATTGAATTAATTCTCGATCGACCTGTTCGTCTTCTACCTCGAGCCTGCATAGTACTCTCTCGACTGTTTGGGGTTTATCCGATCATCTCACCTCTTTCACTGTAGGAACGATGAGTGACTACATTAGTAATTTGTCCGAGCCAATACTTGCCATAATCTTAGGGTTGCTGGCCACCCAAGAGGCAGTGCGTACATGTGTACTATCTAAGAGGTGGAACAACCTGTGGACCTCTTTACCCGTCCTCAACATCAATGCGACGGATTCTCAAGCCCAATATTCTATGGAGGGGATCATTGCTAATTTACTTGAGAAGATTACTGCAGATAATCTTCTGGAGTTACATCTCAAGTACGCTCTCCTGGTATAATTAATTAATCTCTCTAATTGACGCGCGCGGATGTCTTATTAAGTGTTTACAATAAAATGTTGGGTACTGTAATTAAATAAATTGACCTCCAATCACATTATCAGATTCAATTTTATGTGATTGACCCACATTTATAGTTTTAAGGCCACAAATTGCACCACTGTCAAACAATGTCAAAAAAAAGGTCACAAATTGCAGTGCTAATTTTACATGATTGACCCATAGCTAGTTAAATTCAAGGTCCTGAATTAAATACATGCATATAAATTGGTGTAATTTTATATAATTGACCCACATAGTTTAAAGATCCCCATCAATTGCATATGCATATTAATTAGTGTGCTAATTAATTGCATGCATGCAAGAAGGGGTGTCCTGAATTGAATTTATATATAGTTCAATTAATTGTTTTGACTCATGTTTGTATATTATTATCCCTAATTACATGTGTTTATATATAGGAACTTCCACTTTTGCTGGCAAGACTCTCAAAATTTTGATAACTTGAAGGTTTTCACTGTTTTCGTTTGTACATTTACTTTTTTTACAAATGGAAAGTTAGATCATAAAGAGCTGCCCCAATTTGACAAGTATATATATAGTTTTTCAACCTAATTAAGCTATATATAGCTTCCATGCATCATTTAATTAATTGTTGTAAGTTAAACTAAGGATCTACTTATCAATTGATAATTGTTAATTTAATTTATTGCAGCACTGTTATGCTCTGCTATGGCCAGTTGAGGATAGACTGTCATCAAATCCACGAGTCCCGCTGAGGCTTCAACCATCTCCAAGAAGATATCTCGAGATAGTTGAGGTCAAATTCTGGAGGTTTGATTTAATGATGTGGCGAGTGATTAAATATCTAATGCTTGGTACCAGGAAATTATAAAATTTTAGGAACTATCGTATAATCAGGAATGGTTATTGCAATATTAAATATACAACGGATAACAGTGGAACAAATAGTTATAGTGGATGGGATTTGGGAGTTGTAGAATTAGCAGCTGCGGAAATCGACACTATGCATGTCGAGAAGAGTTTGTTGTTATACTAATAGCTAGATATGTCAGGAATATATTTTGTATGGATATACACATGTTGTGTATTTTGTGGATGGATGTTGTATATTTTGTGCATGCATGAATATTACTTCTAAAAATATATTAATTATCCTTTTGAACATCTCCATCGGTTCAAAAAAAAAACAGAGTTGGTATTGATCAAACTATACTGATGGCTCATCTACGTCACAGATGGTAAAAATCACCACATCTACACCATCTGTTTAATATACCAACTGATGTGAAAGAGTCAATCAAATTCAACGGTTGGTTAAAAACTAACCGATGGCAAAGAGGGGCGCATCAACACCATCGGTTTATTAAACGCCAACCGATGGTACAAAGTTTAATGTAATTACAGTGCTGCCACTCGTGACGAGCGCCATTTAAGCGGAAGCACATCTGATGGTAAAATAACAATGAAAAAAATATTTTTTGCAGTAGTGGCTCGATCGATTTAGTGACATGGATTTGAACCGACACCATTGTCATTACTTTAACAAATCTGCAATAAAAAAAAAGCATTAATTAATAGTGCAAAAACACAAATCAGCACTCATTGTACACAAATGTCGTAACCGCTCTCGACCGCTGCAGCATGGCCCAATTTGCTGAGAGGAAATAGCTGCAGAATTGTTGAACCTTGAAATGTTTGCTCATATAGAAGTGCTCTGAAATTAGATTATTGCTGGAGAAAGGGTTCCCTGACTCTTTGAAAAAAGAAATTGGATAATTTGGAGGAGCAATTTTGAGCTCCGTGAGCAGAGAAGTGAATGGTGGAAGGAATGCTAAAACTAGCGAAATTTATGCCGCTTTGAGAATCGAAACAGACGTCTAGGGTTCTTCTTAGGATTTCACCTAGGTTCCATCTCTCTGTCACTTGCATCGTTGTCTTTCTGCTGCTTGAAGCAATGGCTAAGTGCTCCTCTGTTTCTCTACCACGTGCTCCACCGCTTTGTTTGTCACTTCGTCTGCCACTTCGTTTGTCGCTTACACTGCCGCCTCCCTGTCGCTTGCACCGTCAATTATTTGCTGCTTGCTCCATCTAGGTTACTTAAAACTTCTGTAAATTAGGTAATAAGTATTTAGTTTTTGCGATAATGATGTTGTGTTTTGTTTTGTACTGTTTTCTATCTCTTTCTTCGTCTTTTTTCATCCCTTTATGTTTAAAGGTGGTTGTCCTAGACTGATTGATTTAGTTTCAAATTTGGTTTAATTCAGTGCCTTCTCAGTTTATGGGTGATTGTTCTGGTCCGGTCGATTCAGTTCCTGGTCTGATCTGATTTGAATTTAGTGTCTTCTCAGTTATGATATGCGTACAGTGGATACCATTACTAGACTCCTATCACTCTAATCAAATAAGAATAATCAATTTGCATTCACATAATGCACATACCTCTGTGATACTAGTTATCTAATCTAATGTGACAACTACTTTATAACTTTTTATATCAATGTAATTACTTACGTTTTTTCAACCAAAAAACAAAAAAAAAAGTTGAATGGTGGAAGATCGAATTTTTTTTAAAAACCATAATTAAAAAAATGATTTTTACTAATCCGACATGATTGCTTTTTTTTTTTCAAAAACCGGAAGAACCGGACGAGCCGTCCGGTGCAATATTTTTTTTTTCTCAAAACCGGAGGAGCCGTCCGGTTCCTATATTTTATTTTAATTTTATTCATTTCATCTATTAAACCGTGCAGCAACCGTGTAACGATTCATTTTTTCAATTTTGTTTTCTTTTTCTTTTTTCTTTTCACTATTTATTTTCTTTCCTTTCCGTCTCACCAATTATTATACTTGTCGGTGGGTAATATTATAATTGTCGGTGGGTACTGTGCAGTCACTTTTTTTTTTCTTTTTTCTATAAATCATCTTCTCTCTGTCCAACTCAATCATAAACTCTATAAATCATCTTCTCTCTGTCCAACTCAAACATAAACTCAGAAAACTTAAATTTTTTCTTCTCCGTCATTTTTAGCTGATAATCAAGCTCCAGCAGAAAATTGTGTTCTTACAAATTGGCATCTTCATTGTGTTGGTAGCTTTCATCTAAAGATTATAGTAAGTTTTTTTTTTTCAATTACTTTTTAAGTTGTAAAATTAAAAATGATATCAACAGTTGATTTTAACAATTTATAAAATTAAGTTTAGTTACTCTGCCAAAATCATACACCCGTAGATTAATTTGAAACCAAATGACCTATATTTATTTATATATTTAATTTTTTTTTAAAATATAAAATCTCTGTTTCACATATAAAGTTTGTTGCATGAGATATTTTCCTTCTTTTTACTAAATGCCAAAAAAACATAAATATTGAAATATATCATTATAGAACAAAATAATGAACGAACACTAACCTCCTTGAAATCATTTTTTTAGTGTAGATGCATGTAGTAATTGTGGAATTATTTATTTATTTGCATGGTTTATGTAGATATATTGTTTAGTAATTGTGAAATTATTTATTTATTTGCATGGTTTATGTAGATACATTGTTTATGTGCATGTACTTTTTTTTAGTATAGATGCATGTAGTATTTTTTTAATTATTTATTTATGGTTTATGTAGATGCATTGTTTATTTCATGGCGGGGGCTGATATCAAAACAACAGAATTTTTTATTGACACAAAGACTATTAATATTTTGTAGTGGATGGACAATATAATATTGCCCTTTTATAACCAATTACTTTTGTTGGTACTCTAATTAGTAAGCTTTAAATCCATACCGTGGGAACCATCCGGTCTCTCTATTTTTTTTATTCGGACTGGACCCACCGGCTCTATATTTTTCCTCCTAATATTATTATTTTCATCATTTTTTTCTCCTAATATAAATATTCATCTTCTTCCTTCCTCCAGCAGACTATTGATTTCTTCTTCTCCACCATTTTCAGATAATGTCTCAAGTAATAATAAATATTTATTATGGACGCGAAATTTCAGACGCACTGACCTGCACATTTCCTGTTACAAATTTAACGAGTCTTGATGAGCTAAGAAAATATATATATGTTAGCATTCATTTGCTCCCCAACCAGTTCAATCTGACAATCAAGGCTCGTTTGAACACAGCACCACCTGGCTCAGCAGAAAAATACCAGTTATTTAGCATAGACGAGGAAACGATATGGCACATGATGCTTGAATATGCCACTCCGGTACTGAATTTTAAACTTCTTGATTTAGTGGTTGAGTCAGTACCAGTTGTTAGTCATACCAATTATGACCCATATCCGGGTAGTGTACCTGGAAGTAGCAGAGACACAACGGTGTCTGATTCACCCATATATTGTGATAATCCACCTGATATACCGATATTTGATGATTTGGTAACTCGTTTTGACGAGCTGAATAATAATACTAGCTCAGACACAAACTCTAGTTCTGACACAAACTCTGACCTTGGTGGCTCAGCTGTCGGGGAAGATGATATGGCTGAAATGGAGGATCAAATTAGAATACAAGATGTAATGAAGGAGTGGGTAAATTCCATTCCCTTTATTAATCGAGGATTGCGGCATCCTTTTCCGGCATTTAATGATGATGTGTCGATGCCGTACAAGGATGAAGCATTTTTTGGTTATCCACCCAGAATTGACGGTCAATTTTCAGTGGGACAGATGTTTGAATCCAAAGCCGATCTTAAATCCCAGCTGGGTGGATTTGCCCTAAATCATAACTTAGAATTACAACAAAAACATACCAATCGTACTACCTATATAGTTATATGTAGAGCAGAGGGGTGTCCATGGAGGTTATATGCAAAAACCACTGAGACGGGAAATTGGACAATTGCAACAAACCCATACGAGCACAATTGTTACAGTATTGCTTGTAAAGTAGACAGTCGTCAGATGACTGCCAGGATGATTGCAGATATAATCAAACCTGGTCTACAGGAGGACCTGGAGATGTCAATTAAAGCATGTCGATTTGCAGTTAGAAATGCATACAAAACGGTTCAGCCTTCATATAACAAGATTTGGAGAGGGAGGGAGTTAGCTATTGCTGATTTATTTGGTTCTTGGGAAAAAGCATACGAACTGCTACCTTCTATGCTCCGTGCAATCCAGATGTCTACCCCAGGCACAAAATACATAATTGAGCACGAACCATCTACGCATATGGGCGTCCATATTTTCACCCGTGTGGCATGGGCTTTCGGTCCATGCATTCAATCCTGGCCATACCTCCGACCAGTTATAAGTGTAGATGCTGGACACCTATCAGGCAGGTATAAAGGAAAATTATTCATGGCATGCGCTTATGATGCAGAACAACAATTATTACCAATTGCGTTCGGAATTGCGGATGAGGAGAGTTCATCCAATTGGGGCTGGTTTATGCAATTTGTACGTGAAAATATTGTCGGTCCTGGTCGGATATGCGTTATATCAGACCAGCATGCTGCAATCCGTTCAGTGTTTGATAGAACTGATTTAGGGTGGTGTGAGGAAAGGGGTGAAGCAGTTCATCGATTATGTTCTCAACATATTGCGGCAAATGTTTACAAGTTGTGCAAGGACCAAATCATAAAAAAAATATTCAAGAAATTTGTGTGTAAGATGAAACCTTGGAGGTTTAATAAGGGTATGGAGTTGATAAATGGTAGGAGTAGTACTACTCATCAGTATGTCATGTGGTGTGGTAAACGGTTGCAAAATCTCGAAGAAGAGCCTTTGCAACTCCATAAATGGGCACAATGTCATGATGGAGGCCTGAATAGGTGGGGTATAATGACTACAAACGGATCAGAATCCTTGAACAATGTATTTCGAGTGGCTCGCCAACTGCCTGTAACAGCAATAGTTGAGCGCACATTTTACAAAATTATGGATTGGTATTTTAAAAGAGGTAAGGTCGCTCAACAATGGGTTCGAAAAGGAATGAGATTATCAGAAAATATATTATCAGTTTTAGAATATGTACTAAAAAAGGAAAACAGCATCGAGTTATACCAATGGGGCCCAACATTTATGAGGTCATAGTTCATGATGGAGTCGTCAGAACGGTATGTCAGTTATTTACTTAAATTAGTAGTTTAAATTTATAAATGATAACACTTAATTTGTTTGATTATTTGATTGTAGGGAGTAAAAGGAGATATGAAGTACGAAGTTCGATTTTCAGGGGGAGAGGGGGGGATGCCTATTTGTGAGTGTCAAAAACCACAATTTACTGGCATTCCTTGCGATCACGTCATAGCGGTGTGTTGTCAGTTCCGTCTAAATTCGATGAACTATGTAAGCCAATATTATAGCGTTGAAAATTATGTCAACACATGGAGAGGTAATTTTTCTAGCTTTGGTAACGCCCACAATTGGCCATTTGACGCAGGAGCACCTATAATCAGGCCAGACACAAATAAAATTAATAAGGGTAGAAGGAAGCACAAGAGAATTCCTAATTCTATGGATGATATGGAAGCTCGAATTAGGCCACGCAGTGGAGCACAGTATACAGAGGGATCTCGTAGAACAAGAAATTCAGGTTGGGAATTACATAGTGAATAAGTTAATATTTTAATTATTTTAACACACCTAATCATCTTTTTGTCATTTTTTAAAAGGAGCTACTGGTGGAAGACGAAGAAGCGTATCTGGCCCACACCCAGAGGCATCCGCTATGTATGAAGATGCAACAGCTACACAAGGTTCACGAAGAAGCATATCTGGTAACCGTCCATCTGGTAGTCGAGCAGAGCCATCTGGTAGTCGAGCAGAGCCATCTGGTAGTCGAGCAGAGCCATCTGGTAGTCGAGCAGAGCCATCTGGTAGGCAAGCAGAGCCATCTGGTAGCCGACCTATAGCTAGTCGTCTGATGAGAAAAATATTCAGACGTAAAGAACGCTAAATAATTGTGACTTAAAATCATGATGATTACCCAGCGAAAACAAGCATTTAGTTTTATTAAATGATTTGGACGTGTATGTTTCAAAATATTTCATGTTGGACTTGTTTACCATTTTCTTTTTGGACTTGTTTGGTTTTTTGGATTTGCATTCCGTAAATGATTTGGACGTTCGATTTGTATTTTGAAACATTAAATTTGTTAATAAAATATACATACAAGTTCGCACAAAACATACAAGTTCGCACAAAACATACAAGACAAAACATACAAGTTAAAATCATTGTTGGGTTTTTTCGAGTCGCTATATTTGTTCTCTGTCCCTAGTAGCTCTAAATTTCGAGTCGCTATATTTGTTGGGTTTTTTCTTATGCCGTCGAGTTTGATTTACCATTGATGTCGAGGCACCACCATCTCCTATGGCATGCCCGTTTATCGTAATATTTTGTAACGACTCCAAAATATCACTTGGATCAGCATACATGGTGCTTTCAGGAACATGGACCTCTGGATAAATTGGTGCTTGGTCGCGAAGATCATCGCTGACATCAATATCTCTAAGATCAGTTGGAAGTCCTGCCTCATTGAGCACGGCTCTGAACAGTGCGATATGCCCCAGATCGGATAGGACATCGCGACTACTTTCAAGCAAGAGAAGTCCAAAAGCCTTCTGTCCGGGTGTCTGCACCATGTTAACTCCTTTGACTATCTAGTTCAATTGGCAGAATTTCTACAAGAAAATTATATTAAAAGATAATTTGTGTGATACAACAAAATAAGTTCATATATTAAAAAGAAAAATTAAAATACTTACGATTCGAGCTTGAATTACAGCATCTGAGACATACCCAAGATTTGCAGTGTCTCCCGGTTCGGGCACTGCCTGGCTCAGAATTTAAGAATTGGCCTGACATGGAAAAATTGTATACATGCCATTGATGAAGAACCATTTCATATACTCGTCATACCTACGGAAAAAAATCAAACTTATTAACTATTTCATAGCATTGTTAAATGCATATATTTTATTTTTTATCTTAAATTAAATCGTACCTATCCGGAAGATAAGGTGTAAGGGCTCCATTTTCATACCGAGTTATGAAATTTATAGAAGGTGCCGTGATATATTCACTAAAATGTTCGCTCCAGTCCGCAGAGGTTCCGTCATCATACAATCCATTCGCTCGTGTCCATTTGCGAATCTCTTCAAGATCTCTGAAGGATGGCGGAGCCGGTGGAGGAACTTCCTGAAATAACCCGAACTGTCGAAAAACCCTCTCGGGAAGGTGAATCTCTACCATCCAGAAATGGGTGCACCACACGCGACAGGTATATAACGCCTGGTCTCTTATTCCGACCGAAGGTTTGAGGTATTGGTAACTCCGGTACGGCCTCCAGTTGACAACATTGGCCTTCAAACGCTCAAACTGATCTCGATATTGCTTTGTGCCTAAGTTGTAAACACATGACAATTACATATTGAATCAACACAAACTTATATGGAAAAACATAATATTTATTATTAAAATGTACCTCCCCTAGGGTTACCCTCCCAAGCATGCAGAATAGTCCACTTTGCTCCAAAAGCCAGTCTCTCATCCATTACTTCGCCGCCAAATGGTGGGTTATGTGGTACGGGCTGACCTATAGCAAACCGAGTCCAAGACCACATCTGTAGTAGTAGTAATGGACCATGAATTGAAGCTGGTTTATATCTGCATACACGTGATAACTCGCGATACAGGCAAGCGAGTATAGCACCTCCCCAGTTGTAGTAGTTGATACCTTGAGGACCCAAATCTTCCACGAATTGTAAGTACATCAATGAGACAGAACTTGAATTCGAATCCGGAAACATGATAGACCCGAACAAGTCCATTGCATATACTCGTGTGTACTGGTTGATTATCTCCTGGTCATCCACTAGTTCCAAGTTTAACATGTTAAATTTTGTTCTCAACCATGTAAGACGCATATAGTTCTTTAAGACTGTTGTTTTCTCGTTGGGTTTACCCGCATACTCCACCCTTTTATAATAAAAATCATCATCATCCCATTCAAAACCATCATACACTTCATGTCCTAAGCAATCTAAGATCAATTGTGAATAATGATCATCGGTACATCCAGAGATAACCCTCCCTGTAAACATATATGTTAAACAAAATTATACTAGTACAAAATTTCAATTAATAATTAAAGTATAAATTAGCAATAAAAAAATGTTACCGGTAACGGATAATCCCCACAAACAGCTAACATCTTCCATTGTTACTGTGCACTCTCCCACCGGAAGATGAAAACTATTTGTCTCGGGTCTCCATCTCTCAACGAGTGCAGTAATCAATTCTCTATCAATTAGACAATGATGGACATTAACCATCTGGTACAAGCCTAAATTTTTCAAGCCTTCTTTCATCTTTTCTTGGTATCGAACGCCCATTTTTCCACTATCAGGACGCAGTGCATAATCGGGCTGGAATGATAATTATCATGCAAAAAAGTTTTACCAGAAATTAAATTCGAATTCTAAAATTTAATAAGTCAATTTAAATCCAAACCGATATTAAACAAATACCCTCGTATTCGCCACATGCATTTTAATTTCTGTTGGAAGCAACTGCAATAAAGAATCTTCATCTTGCATTTTTCACTACAATATAAATCAATACATACAAAAAAAATATTAACACGTAAATCCAATTCAATATTGACATGCACAATATGCAAACCCAATTAACTATTAACATTCATTTTATTACTTTACATTATTATACAATTACACTACAAAAATCTAAATTACACTAAAAAAATAAATCATTCAACAATTACTACATTCATGTACACTAAATAATTCTACAATTAATAGTTACATGATATAAACTTAAATTACACTAGATAAACCATTCATACAACTATACACATAAAACATTTTGTTATACTAATTGCAAATAAATTACTACATAAATCAATTTTTATACTAAAATTACAACATAAATCATTTATTTATACCACAATTACTATATAAACCATTTATACTACTAAAAAAATACACATAAATCATTTATTTATATTACATGCAAATAAATTACTACATAAACAATTTCTTTATACTAAAAAAAAAAAATTACACATAAATTATTTATTTATACTAAAAAAAGGAAAAATTACACATAAATTATTTATTTATACTACAATTACTACATAAATTATTTATACTACAATTACTATATAAACCATTTATACTACTAAAAAAAATACACATAAATCATTTATTTATATTACATGCAAATAAATTACTACATAAACAATTTATTTATACTAAAAATGAAAAAATTACACATAAATTATTTAATTATACTACAATTACTACATAAACCATT
>CAXKVR010000475.1:0-35269 GCA_964058845.1 Carex sylvatica
ATGCACGAATGAACTGAAGTTCTGAACAATTAAAAAAAAAAAAGGAAGTTTGATTTTGGAGTTGCAGATGAGTTTCTTTCTTTGTTTTTTTGTTTTATTTTTTGAGATCAAATTGGATTGAGCTGATTAAATTGCCGTGCCATTTGAGTTTCATTTTAAGAAGAATTACCAGTATATATATATATTCACTGAAACATTGTTTAATTTTCAATCAAAACACTCAAATTTTTATTTCTCCATATTAAATTCAAATATTTCTTATTTTCGTTTATGTTCATTAAATCTGAGAATTTAAAATTTAATTAAGTATTGTTTAGTTCTATTTAATAGTTTAAATACTTGTTTTTTCCTATTTTTAAACAGAACGTTCATTTGACTTGTAGCACTCCGTCCCTTTCTCTATGATTATTGTCTAGCGCTAACCGTTTTGTGATGGCACTACAGAGTAGGTCCGATGTTTATGGACCTACTTTAGATTTGATGGGTTCCAGGACCGTTTGATCCGCTTTAATATCTGTGCGATTCGCTTTAATATTTGTGTGCACTCGTGTTAATTTTCATGCACACATATCTTAAAGCAAATCAGACGGTTATAGAGTCCAATGAACCCAAAAGTAGGTCCCATAAACATTGGATCTACTCCTTTCTCTTGTAATGGAACTGTACTATTGGATGTTTTTCTATGATACCAAATTGTCCACTAAAGTTTCCACATTTGGTGGAAGGTATAATTACAGATAAATAAACGGAATATTGCAAATTAAATGGATATGTCTATTTAAAAATAAGGCAAAATATGTCTTTCAACTATCAAATAGAACTAAATAATTAATTAAATTAAAAGTTTCAAATTTAAAACACATAAGAGGAAATAAGAAAGTATTTTAATTTAAAAAAGAGATGAAATTTGAGTGTTTTGAAGTTTTGATTGATTAGAAGGCAATTTAAAAATGTTTCAATAGTTATATCAACAATTTTTCCTTAATTTAGTCCAAGTGTCAATTCAGATTTGGAATCGATTTTGGATCACTGACAGTTCAAAATAATTAGATTAATTAATCGACTTTGAATTAACTTTCTGCTATTATATTAAGAAACAGCTAACAAGTCTAGCATTCATATTTTAAGAAAGGGTATATAGGGTAGTTATCATCTTCATTATTTTATTTTATTTTATTTTTCTTTCCTCCATCTTCCTTATTTTTTTCATTTGTTCTCTTTCTTCTCTATCATTTTAATGAGTTGACTAGGAAAAAGATCTTAAGATTGTTTGTGAACTCACAATACTATGAGCAACTAAGCCACATGTATAAACAGATTGAATCGTTCAATGTAATAGAAATTTAAAGAAAGTATGAAAGGAAATAGAGAAATAAGAATGGATTTAACAATTTTTGTTGGATTGATACATTTTTAATTTGATTGCGACCTATGTATTGTATATGTTTGTATGTATGTATGTGTGTGTATATATATATCTATATATCTATATATATATATATATATATATATATGTATTGTATGTGTATGTATGTGTGTATGTGTGTGTATATATATATGAGGAGGGATCGGATTACACCTTTTTTTTGGTGACACCGGTTACACCCTATGTTTGCAAAGTTCAAACAGTCGATCCAAATCATTCAACTTGTTGGATATGTTAAAATGTGCTTGCAGATCAAATTTTAGATTTTTCTGAATTTTTTTACTATTTATTAAGATGGGTAAAAAATTCAACGGTCTGAATATAGCGATTTTGTTAAATACTTAATAAATAGTAAAAGAATTCCAAAAAATGTAAAATTTGATTTGCAAGCACATTTTAACAAAATCAACAAGTTAAACGGTTTGGATCGACTGTTTGAACTTTGAAAATAGAGAGTGTAATTCCGTGTCACCAAAAAAGGATGTAATCGGATCCCTCCTCTATATATATATATATATATATATATATATATATATATATATATATATATATATATATATATATATATCTATATATAAGAGAGAGAGAGAGAGAGACTAATATGCTTTCAGTAGCATATGGGCCGAAGTGCTACTGGTTCAAATTTGAAATTTCAAAATCTAAAAAGTCGATCTGAACCGTTTATCTTGTTCTTCATATTAATATGTGTTTGGAGACCAAATTTTACATTTTTCTGAATTTTTTTACTATTTATTAAGCCACTTTGAAAATTGCTCATCCAACGGTGGCTTAACAAAACAGTAAAATCAGAAGCCGTTGTTGGATCAGCGATTTTCAAAGTGGCTTAATAAATAGTAAACAAATTGAGAAAAATATAAAATTTGATCTCCAAACACATATTAATATGAAAAACAAGATGAACGGTTCAGATCGACTTTTTAGATTTTAAAATTTCAAATTTGAACCGATAACACTTCAGTCCATATGCTACCGAATACATATTAGTCTCTCTCTCAATATATATATATATATATAGATATATAGATATAGATGGTTAACCTTGCCAGTCGGCAGTCGCTATCCAGTATCCTCCGTATACTTGCCAGAAGAAATTAATCGGACAAAGATTTATGCTTTATATTCGTCTCCATTCAACAGTTAAACCAGAGATGTCTATAACTCCTTGATCAGGTTTGCAGATTACACAGCTGATCAGCACATAACAATAGCAATAATTAATATAATAATAAGATATCATAACTGAATTCTGAACAAACAGAAATTAATAAGTTATGATAAAAAGTTCCCGACAAATAATAAAACCGTTGTGTCACGTCTTACCACTTCTATTACAACAATCATAATATTTTTTTTCTTCTATTTACTTATTTATTTTTAGATGATCTTGTACTCGATTTTATACGGAGACCAGGGGTTTCAGGTTCTAAATTTGGAATAATGGACTTCTCCTGTTGTCCAAGGACTGGAGAGGAAAATTCCAAGAGAACTCAAATTTTAGTTACCATGTGAATGCGCTTCGTTTCTGAATGTCAACCGTCAAATATTATTAATCAAAGGATTAAGAAAGTGAAATTAGAGATACACACCAGACTCCAAATCTTTCGGTGTTGATAAGGACAATGAAGCACTCTGGGGCTGTGTAGACTGGGGTTGTTCATCGGTCAGGCTTAAACTGTTTTGTTTTTTTCGGTTAAATGAATCAGTTCAGTTTATTTTCTAAAACTGGTTTAATAGTTCAGTTTGATTTTGAAATTTTAACTGATCTAAAAGTTTAAATTCATTATCCGTCCGAATTAAATGTTTTAAAAATTCAAAAATTGCGAACAAAATGTTTATTGTTTGGTTTGGTTTAATAACGGTTAAACCGAACCAAACAAAATTTTAGATCCAATTTTTTTAAATTTAATTTTTTTTTATGATTAATATTCTATTTTAGTACAACCGAATAAACTGAAATTTACTTTGATTTGTTCGGTTTGATTCTTATTCTATTTTGGTTTGGTTCAAATAAAACTTTGATTTACCTATTTTAATTTGATTTGAACTGAGCTGAACTGATAAACACCCCTATGGACCAGTGTTGTAAATAACGGTATGCGCTTGTTGGATGGACAAAGTCCGTCAAGAGATTACTAAAAAATAATAAAAAATAATCAGTCATAATAAAAAATAATTAGCCGATTAATTAAAAAATTTCATAATAGTTTGATCACCATCAAAAATTAATCGGCTTAAACTGCCATTTTTTACAACACTCCTCCGGACTAGGGAGTTGCATTTATTTGACATCTGCGATAACTTTTGAATTTAATTAGTTGATGAAAGCAAGCTGCCAAGCTACACATGCAGATTGTAACATTGCAAAACAATATAATGATTTTATAGTTTTAATTAGGTAAAAAAATTAAATAGTTGAAACTTTGCCTTTTATATTATTTTTTACTTCATTAAATTGTAGGATATTATTATTTTTAGTTAGATGTAGTTTCCAACAATACATTAAACAAAATAAAATCTTATAAAATAATCAATACTAAAGTCAGGACATGATCAGGCCATGAGCTCCGTACTGGATTTTTTTTTTTTTTTTTTAAAGTTAGTGACTTTAATATCTAAAATTTGTTATTCTTATCATCATTTTATTAAAAACGATAAAAACATGGTTTTTGTTAAATTACTCTGTAATTTTATTCTAAAAGTCAGACACTAATAAACAAGAAACATAACAAGTGCGGCTAATATTTAAAACAGGAAGATGTTTGAACGCATGTTATTGAAACTGTTTGAATACATGTGCTCAGAATGAAATGCACGAACTGTATAGATATAAACGGATTTGGATACTATTCGTCTGAATTCGAATTTTCACATATTCGAATAGTCAAATTATGTATATAATTTATAAAGATGTGGTTTCAGTTGTGAAAATAGATACGGATTCGGATAATTATCTGTTATGTATATTATAATATTTCGGATATCCGATACTATTCTCTCACCGCTCCGATTTATGTCTCAATTTTCAATATTTTTGTCCTCAGCCCTTCGACTTCTTCATTTACGGAGCAATTTTTTCTCTTTCACTACGGACTTATCAGAGTTTTGAATTCTTGACTTTTCCACCAAAATTTCTTTTATCTTCTTCTGTTAGCAAGTATGTTGCTTTAATTTTAACTATAACAATTGAAAATTTGCTCGTTTCATAGCTATACTTCATAGTTCCATACCGATGAAGTATGGTACTAATTGAAAATTGTTAGTTACCACAACATCAATTTCTGACACGTCGTAATTTGATCACGTCATGTTATATATAAAATGTGATTAAAATTTATTTTTATGTAATGTGATATAACTAAAATGATGAATGATAGTTATATCATATAAATAATCACATTACATATGATCATGAAATAATATGACTACGCAGAGAAAAATTATAACATTCGAATTTTATTATATACAATATTCTTTAAATTATTTTTGATCTTATTACAGATAAAACAAAAAAGACAGTGCTGCTTAAAGCGATTTCCAAATTGCCATGGGCTATTTCCCCATCCAACCCACCCTTTCACAGGGTAGAGTATTCTCTGTGGAGTATTTTCTGCGGAGCTGTGTGGAGATTTTAATCGGATCTGTTTATTTTGATCGGACGGACTAAATCAGAGGGCCTCAAATTTAGAATATGATATGGTCCTTCTGATCAAAACAAACGGATCAGATTAAAAGCTCCGTACAACTCCGCAGAGGATACGCTTCCCCTTTCACGGTACCTTCTATCATTTTTGTTCGTCTTCTGCTTCAACCTACCACTCTATTTTTAGCAGGTATTTTTGTCTAGTGGATCTAACTACTTTTTTTTTGTACTTTCGCTTAATAGATTTGGTCATCACTCTTTACTCCGCCTAAGTGGTTCGCTTTTTCTCCCTCTTCTCCTGTATTCTTCTTTCTCTTTTTGGCAATGACAGAGTAGGTGGAACGAGTTGTACATATAGTTATATTATATATATGTTTGTTGTTGTTTGTTTGTGTCCGACTTCTTCTTCTCTCCTCCTCTTGCTCTAATAAACTTTTATGACTCCAACTCTGGTGGCTCTCTCTCTAAGAGATGATTGTCCTAGTCCAGTTGCTTAGTCCCTGGTCTGATTTGGTTCAGTGCCTTCTCGATCGTGCATAAGGAAGGGTTCGATACGATGCAGTTTGCTAGAAGAAACAAGACAAATATGCGCACAATGAAAATAATCATTAGGCTCCTATCATTACAATTAAGCAGGAATGATGAAATTGTGTCCGCAGGATATATATACTCTTGTGTGTGTTTATTTGTTTATAACTGAATGTTTTCAAAAACACTCATTATGTAATATCATGTAACAACTAGCTTGTAATTTTTTAAAATTACTGCAATTGTCTATAGGCTTTCAACCAACAAAAATTTTAAAATTTGAGAAATTAAAAATGCTATAGAGAGTCTAAGGTTCGATTTGATTTGTGAAATAATATAATTGTGTGCTCTGAGAATATGAGAATTGTTTGTGACAGACATTCCAAATAAGTGAATATTGTGTGACTTGTCTAATGGATAACCTAGATCTAAGTGCTATCATCGGTTAAATATGTAGACATAATTTAATGTGAATTTGTGTGGATTAATTAATCTAGTCTGTTTGAATTGTTAATTAAATAAGTCAATTAGATAAGTGCATCGTTAAATAACCGGTTACTGAGCTTTATAGTTCACTTCGTATTGTTTCGGTTTGTTTGTTTTTGTTGGCGACATAGGTTGACCGAACGTGGATGGATGCGAGCGTGTCATTCTCTTGTCGTGTCCCCGGTCCGGTGACGAAAGCGTGACAATTTTACGTCGTGACCATAATTGATGTGATTATTCACGTGACGTGACTAATTACGTTTAATTTTTATTTTCAAATTTAAATTAGTTTAAAATAAACTAATAACAAAATGTATCCAAAAAATAAGAAACTTGTATGAAATACATTATAATTAAGAAATAATGTTAAAAAAAATGGTTATGTAACGTAATGTGACCGAGTCAATTTGTGTGATATGACGTGATTAAAATAGTAAAAAACAATCACATCATGTGATCGACACACGTAACACAACATGATGATGTAATAAAATGTTACGTAATATAATTAATAACAACGTGACTAATTTTTTTTTTTTATCTTTGTAGTCCAGGACAATTAAAGATTTCACAAATCTGTCGAGGGAAAGAAAAAGCGGCCATTTTTATTAATACCCAAAAAACAAAACTAAATTTTAAAAATAACCTTAACCAATTTTTTTTTTTTAAAATAACCCAACCGCCCGGGCCCGGGGCGGCCCAAAAAACAACCAACCCGCCTGGGCCTCGGGCGGGCCACAGAGAGACCAAACCGCCCCCACTGCGGGCGGTCCAGTGGTGAGCAAACCGCCCCAGGGGCGGGCGGTCCACTATGCATGCATTAAACACCTCTCCTGGCTCCATTATTTGTAAACGAGGTCAGAGAAAGATTTTACTGTTTGAGAGCGATTTTACTGTTTGAGGGAGGCGATTTTTAGGCGATTTTACTGTAGCAGAAGGTATGTTTTTTTTATTTTTTATTATAGCAATTACTGTTCTATTATATGTAACTTAACTGTCGCAATTACTGTAGCAATTACTGTTCTATGTAATTACCGTATCAATTACTGTTCTATGTAATTACTGTAGCAATTACTGTTCTATGTAATTACTGTAGCAATTACCGTAGCAATTACTGTTCTATGTAATTACTGTAGCAATTACTGTTCTATATAATTACTGTAGCAATATTTTTTTATTTTTTCTAATTAGATTACTGTACCCGTTATAATACCATATTTCTTAATGAAAACCAACTAATTTTTTTTCATTTCTTAATTTTTTTTAATTTCATTTAGTCAGAAATAATTTGATTAATTAATTATTGATTTTCAACAATCTAAAGTTCTATACATTGATTGAGTTCTATATTTATCTTCTTCTTTTTCAATTTATTCAATTTTTTTTTAAAATGAAACTCAAAAATTGATTGAAGCGAATCTCAGATATCTATATCTATTATTGATGTACAATTACTGTAATACTTATAAAGTTATTTTTTAAATGTAGTTTGTTAAGAAAAAGATGTTAGTTGCATTGTATGTGGGCGGCAAGTTACAAAAGAGTGAAGATGGCGTGCAGTACACGAAAGATGCTGCATTTGGCTTCGAGATTAATGAAAATACCACATTTCAGGCACTTAAAGAGCTAATATACGAAAAGACTGCTGTAAACCCCAACAGGTATGAAATAGAATTGGCTACACGGATTGACAACTCACGTGGGGTGGGGGGTAGACCTTACTTTGTGAGGTTTCCAATAACAGATGCGAATTTGTGGAGAGTTGTGTACACTCAATTTGCGGCCAGTGGGGTCCAGGTAATGGACATATATTCGAAGAGGGTTCCCCGGGCTAGGGCTGGACCTTCAAGTACTACTAGGGCTGGACCTTCAGGTTATGAAAATTCAGGTTATGACAGCCAGGGGTACCAGCAGCACTCCCCATATGACAGCCAGGGGTACCACCAGCACTCCCCATATGACAACCAGGGATACCACCAGCACTCCCCTTATGACAACCAGGGGTACCACCAGCACTCCCCTTATGACAACCAGGGGTACCACCAGCACTCCCCTTATGACAACCAGGGGTACCACCAGCACTCCCCTTATGACAACCAGGGGTACCACAACTCTCCTGAAAATACTGAAGAGTTACCACCACCACCCAGACAGACACCCATAATCCCTAGATTTCCAACTATGCCAGAGTCAGGACCGGTACCCGTTAATCGAACTGATATTGATATTGATGTTGATGCTATTGATGCCATACCAGAAAGGGAAATGGAAACGGGGGATGAATACCAAGGGGTTTGGGAATCTGATGACTTATCAGATGGTGATGCAAATATACTAGGTTTATCCAGGGCAGAAAAATTCCCGATTAGAGGTCGGGGAAATAAGCATCCGGTCACCACATTCAACGATACTACAGCTTTCGAAGAGGCAGACATTAGTTTCTTTGGTCCTCGTGTTAAATACAATCAGGAACTTGCCGCAGGGCAACTTTATACAAACATAGACGAACTTGTAAAGAAAATCAATGAGACCCATGTACACGGCAACTGGGAATATAAAATAAACAAAAGGGAGCGAACACGGTTAGTTGTGCTATGTAAAACTCACCCGCGGTGCGAGTTTCACCTTTATGCAACCCCTGCGGGTTCAGGAGAAGCATGGATGATTAGGAAGTGTGAACCACCTCACACATGTAAGTCTGCATCCACAAGGACAGACCATGCACAGCTGACGGCATCACTAATTGCCGATGCAATTGAGGAGGACATTAAGTTGGATCCATCGATGAGCATCAAGGCGGTGGCTAGAACCGTCAGACACAAATACAAATATGTAATCCCAAAATACAACAGGTTGTGGAGAGGTCGTGAACTTGCGGTTTGCAGAATATTCGGTAGTTGGAAGGATTCATACGGCTATCTGGCACCATTGCTCCAGGCCATGGCAAGTACAAACATCGGGACCGTATATGAACTATGGCATGGCCCTTTTTTTGATAAGGATGGAGTACTAATAGAGGGAGCTCAACAATTCAAGGGCATAGCATGGGCTTTTGGGGCTTGTATCCAAGCTGTGCCATACATCAGACCCGTTATCAGCATTGATGCATGCTTCATGTCCGGCCGTTATGAGGGGAGGCTACTGATAGCATGTGCATATGATGTTGAGAATCAGTTGTTACCTTTGGCCTTTGCAATTGTTCAGAAAGAGGATGGTGAGAACTGGGGATTCTTTATGCAGTTTTTAAGAAGACGGGTGATTGGGGAAGGAAAATTTTTCTGTGTGATATCAGACCAGCACAAAGGAATAAAATATGTTTTTGATCGTGAAGATTACGGTTGGTCAACGCGTACTGGGCAGTGTGTGCACAGGTTGTGTATGCAACACGTTGCGGAGAACCTTTCCAAGGCAACCGGAAATGACAAGTGGGTTCTAGAAATATTTAGACAAAATTGCAGAAAGAAAAAGCCGAGAAGGGTGGTAGAGATGAGTAGAAATTTTGCAAAGGTATATACATTTCAATTGTTTACATATATTATTTTATTTTTTGAAAACTGTTTTTTCAGTACAATTATTTACTCATATTATTTTATTTTCTTATTTTTTTTAGTACATGCCAAAGGCAAATCTCTACTTAATGAAGGTGGGCAAAAATAATCCCAGAGATGTAAACGAAGATGCAGCATACGAGAAAATATATCAATCCCGTGATGGAGGTTGGCGTTGGGGAATTATGACCACCAACGGGTCGGAGTCGCTGAATGCAGTCTTCAAGCAGAGTCGGATGTTGCCCGTGGCTGCAGTTGTAGAAGACACATTCTACAAGTTAAATGCCTGGTTTCAAGAACGGCGTGCTAAGGCCGCAGAATTAATAAGGATTAATCAGTCATTTTCAACAAGGGTGGAGGAGAAACTAAGACAACACAGGGACAAAGGTGCAACTATGACCGTGATTCCGATGGGTAATGATGGTACTGAATTCGAAGTGCAAAATCCAAATGAATATGTTCCTACCAGTCGCAAACCAGATGGCACTATGGAGTTTGTGAAGAGGGCTTGCAAGTACGTGGTTAAATTCGGAGATGCCAGGGCGGTAACCTGTACATGCCAAGGACCCCAACTAAGTCACATACCCTGTAGTCACGTGATGGCTGTATGCCGAGTGAGGAACTACTGTGAGGATCACTATGTTGCTGACATGTATCGTACCGATTACCTTGCTTCCACTTGGGGTGGATCTTTCCATTCTTATCCCGATCAGCATGAGTGGCCTGCATATGTCGGTGATAGAATACTTTCTTCAGAAGGATGGATAAGAAAGGGGAGGAGGAGACACAAGCGTGTTGTAATGACCATGGACGAGATGGGTGGTAGGCGACCGTCGGGAAATCGGGCTCGCCGTTCTGTTTCTGACAGGCGCACGGCAGGTATGTAGCATTGTACGAAATTCATTTATGATCTTATTATATTACTAACTGAATTGTGTTCCTATTTTCATATGCCATAAACGAGCACAACGAAAGAGAAAATGCTAGAGTTGTTGCTGAAGCAACTGGTAGAACAGAACATCCCCCTCCTCCGAGCCAATCATCTAGTTGCCAAACCTCTACAAGTAATGCCTCACCTGCAGTTGGTACCAGTAGAACTAGTCGCATCATTGGTTTTTTGAGACGTGGTGGAAGGGGCAGATAAACCTGCTATTGTGTGAACTTACTTGTGTTGTGTGAACTTATTTGTTTGGTTTGAACTAAATTATGAACTTTAATTGTGTTGTTGAACTTTAATTGTAATGTTGGGCTTTTAATATGATATGTAATATTCTGATTTGTTATGATTACGTAGTAACTAATGAGTAGAAATGACGAAATGCTACATACAAAAAGATATGCACGCAGATAAGAACGACGAAATGTAAAGTAAACAAAAGATAAAAGCCAACATGAAATATAAAATAAAACAAACCAAGACATATAACACAACAGCTGCAAACTCAAAATACTACAGTCAGACCTACATCACAATAAAAAAAACTCTGCAATCATCCTCGTCGTTTTCTGCCGGAGGGAGACAACCTACGAGCCGCTATGCCTTTGCCATCCCTGTGCGGCTGCACGCGCCTCTGCGGACTCGCATCTCCTAAATCCTCCTCCTCCATATCCTCGTCCTCCTCCATATCCTCGTCCTCCTCTCCCGTATACATGTGATGCGCACCTGTACCGGCTGTCCATGGATCAAATAGACCAGCTGACTCTGCGGGTGCCGGGCCTGTACGTAGCTCCCATGGATCTTCCTCCCAGCTTGCAGCATACGTGGCAGGAGGCGCTGTACCAAATAATGCAGAGACAAAGCCATCTGCAGTCTGAGATGCACTCCCTCCAGCCTCGTAGTCGTGCTCCATCTCCACTCCATATCGTGGCCTGTGGGAGCCAATGTCCTCAGCATCTGTATCGAACGGGGGCAGCTCATCCACACTAAAACTAGGCTCGGCATTCCAACGAGGTGCTCCATCCTAAATTGAAATAATGTCAGTTTTGCTACATACAAAT
Organism: Carex sylvatica; assembly: GCA_964058845.1. Classification (NCBI taxonomy): domain Eukaryota; kingdom Viridiplantae; phylum Streptophyta; class Magnoliopsida; order Poales; family Cyperaceae; genus Carex; species Carex sylvatica. The sequence goes on from CAXKVR010000475.1 coordinate 11,648, forward strand.
AACTCTGCAATAAATAATATAAAACAGTAACTGACCGGGCCAAGCTCTACCGGAACTCCGTATTTATTTCTGTAAGCGTCCCATCCTTGTGTATTCAACACCCAGTGGTGGAACGCCCAACCCGAATCATCCTCTACATAATTGAAAGTTAAATGAGTTACAACAAATAATTCGGTGAAAATAGAACCATTGTTTGTGTCCTACTTTTAGTATTAACTTGCAATTACCTGCAGGAGGTGGTGGCATATCCTGAGCGTATATGGCCTCTGGTTGATAATCTGGATTACGCGGTGTCTTCTGTATATCCCGCCAATTGATGTTCTCCCCAGAATCGCGCAGCATGCCAACGAGGCGGCCTTCAAAACCGCCTGTCTCCACGATTGGTGCAGTGTGCTCAAGCATTTGGCATCCTATATATCGCCAAGCATCCCTCGCCATGCACACCAGGCTGTGTCCAACTCCTCTCATAGCTGTCAACATCTGCACACAACATGATTATGACAACACTAAGTAATTAAAATTTGCAATTTGTAATTACAGTATGTTTAAGTTGTATTTACCGCGCGAGCATTGATCGGACCCCAAGGCATGTAATTGCCAGATGAATCCATCAGTCTACGTCGAAGGTTGTCGCCGTAATGGCCCGTAAGATAGACTGACGGCATGCCCCATCTCTGGTACCAGACGGCATATCTCAAATCCCCGGGACCAGCACCCACTGACGCTCCCGATGGCGGACTCCATAACTGCTGATCTGGATGTCGAGCCAAGCCGTACTCCAAGCTGAAATGCTGTCTCCAGTCGACTTTGGGCTTGGTGTGCGCCATACTATAGGTACAATTAATTAGAAATGAGAGAAACGGTGACATTATTAAAGTGATAATAAAATTAAGTACATAGTACTTACTTGTGAAACTTGTCGGTATCATCCTTACCCATCAGCGGGTTATCCGGAATGAAAGCATCCAAGCCAAATTGTCGAGACACCCGATCGGGATAGTGATACTCCACTATCCAGAAACAAACGACTGGTCCCCGATAATACCATAGTCGTGTCTGCTCCAGTGTCAGCGGGCTCAGCCATCTACGCTGATACCATGTACGATACGGAAACCAATCGACATTCGCATCTCGGAGCATCTGGAGCTGACCCCGAACATAAGAAACCCCCCTGCCTGTTTCTTCATAACTCTGATGACAGCCCCATATGGCACCGTACGCGGGGCATCTGTCTGGGGTAGGAACTCCCCATCGGGGATGTGGCAATGGTATAACTGGCCGATTTACAGGAAGATGTGACCACGACCAATGCTGTAGCAGAAGAAGCGGTCCAAAAATCTGTTTATTCCTCACCTGAAAATTTAACTTAAAATAAAATCTTGGTGCGTCTTATTCAACTTTCAATTACAACGTATATTAATACAGACTTACCAGACAGGCATGACACAGGCCTCTGTATAAGTGGGCGAGGACAGCTCCACCCCAGTTCCATCTCGATTTTTTCTCCATGTTTCTCAGCAGGGAGAGGTACATAATCGGGACCGCATCACCGCTGGAATCCTCGAACATGACAGCACCACACAAATCCAGCACATACGCCCTAGTATACCTGCAATATAAAATAATCAATATAAATAATTGAGATTGTTGATTAACTACTAAGTTACTTTAACGAGTGTAATGGTACCTCCTGACCGCCTCAATGTCAGCAGTCTCAGGAAATATCTGATTCTGAAAGAAGTGAGACCGGAGTGCCTTTAGAGAAATACAGTACCCAGAATACCGGAACTCCTCCTCCTCCTCCCCCTTCTTCTTCTTCTTCTTCAATTTCTTCTGCAGATTCTTTGGATCACACCCTAACAACTCCGGTATCATCCTCTGCAGGTTTGGATGGTCTGAGATGCCACCTATGGGCTCGCCATCAATGGGTAAACCCCATAATGCGCTCACATCACCAAGGGTGACTGTCATCTCCCCGACCGGGAGATGAAATGTATGAGTCTCAGGTCGCCATCTCTCCGCTAGACCATGCATCAGAGACTGATCGATCTTACTCTGCGGCATAGTGGCAAGCTGATACAACCCAAGGTTCAAGAGGCATCGCTGCATTTCTTCATGGGGAACGAACGGAATCTCAGACCTGCGGTGCCTCACCGTAAGCATGACATCATCCTGTATTTATTATCAATTTATGAGACTCAAATCGTGTCATTTTTTTAGTATTATTTATTTACATTAAGTATAAAAATCACGTACCTCAAGAGATGCCAATGAGACGCGGTGCTTAACATGATGGGTCCATAGAAGAGGACTAAATGTGTCAGGATCATGCGCACCATCTGTAAAACCAGCCTGAGAACCCGCTCCAATCGGATCCTCATATGACGACGGACCCTCTCCAATCGGATCCACCGAGGACGTGCCCGCTACACTCGGATCCACAGCATCTGGACCCGCTGCAGCCGGATCCGCTGCAGGTGCAGCTCGTACTCCCCACCGTCTAGATCTGGGCATACTACATTTACAAAAAAAATCCATATTAATCAAACACAAATTTTAAAAATTAAAATTAATTCGAAATTTGAAACAATTTATAAATATTTTCAACCAAATTCAAACCCTAATTGAACTGCAAATTCAAGCAATTCAAACCCTAAAATAGTATGAAATTCAAACCCTGAAATTCAATAAACTTTTATATAGTATGAAATTCACTTTTAAAAATAAAAATTATTGTGAAAATCGACAAACAAATAATATTTGGAAAAAACATAAGTATGCATATATTTTTTTAAAATATTGATAATTTACTTGCAAAAAAGAATGTAATTTTTAAACAAATTTTCATATACTTTAAAATAATTTGTTTTACTTAAAATTAATTTATATTGATATATACATGTGTTTCGTCAAGTTCAAAATACCTTCAACATCACCAAAACTATAATATATTATAACAATAAAATTATAATATATTATAACAATAAAATTGTAATATATTATAACATATTATATATGGAAACAAAATTGTGTAATTTTTTTTTAAATATTACAATAATTTATTATTTTATTCTCAATCCCCTCTAAATATTCAATTTTATCTATTGATGTAATCAAATAGTTAACTCTTTAATGTAGTCAAATACATAAATTATCTACCTACGATCTTTTCTCAAAAAAATAAAAAATGCATAACTTATATACTAAATGACATATTTTATATAATCACACAATATATATTTCCATTTGATAAAATTTGACGTTTCACTAAATTTTGCATGGAAGAATTACTGTTTTCTCAAAGAAAAAAATTCATAATTTAATAGCATTTATAATTTTAAAATTTAATCCCGCAATTCTCGCAATTTAATAGCATTTATAATTTCAAAAAAAAAACATTATTTCTGCAAATTAGTTGGAATTTTTTTCCTTGATAAGATTTGACGTTTCACTAAATTTTGCATGTAAGAATTACCGTTTTTACCTCAAAGAAAAAAATACATAATTTAATAGCATTTATAATTTTAAAATTTAATCCCGCAATTCCCGCAATTTAATAACATTTACATAATTTAATAGCATTTACATAATTTAATAGCATTTATAATTTCAAAAGAAAATACATTATTTCTGCAAATTAGTTGGAATTTTTTTCCTTGATAAGATTTGACGTTTCACTAAATTTTGCATGTAAGAATTACCGTTTTTACCTCAAAGAAAAAAAATTCATAATTTAATAGCATTTATAATTTTAAAATTTAATCCCGCAATTCCCGCAATTTAATAACATTTACATAATTTAATAGCATTTACATAATTTAATAGCATTTATAATTTCAAAAGAAAATACATTATTTCTGCAAATTAGTTGGAATTTTTTTCCTTGATAAGATTTGACGTTTCACTAATTTTTGCATGTAAGAATTACCGTTTTTACCTCAAAGAAAAAAAATACATAATTTAATAGTATTTATAATTTTAAAATTTAATCCCGCAATTCCCGCAATTTAATAACATTTACATAATTTAATAGCATTTACATAATTTAATAGCATTTATAATTTCAAAAAAAAATACATTATTTCTGCAAATTAGTTGGAATTTTTTTCCTTGATAAGATTTGACGTTTCACTAAATTTTGCATGTAAGAATTACCGTTTTTACCTCAAAGAAAATAAATACATAATTTAATAGCATTTATAATTTTAAAATTTAATCCCGCAATTCCCGCAATTTAATAACATTTACATAATTTAATAGCATTTATAATTTCAAAAAAAAATACATAATTACCGCAATTATAATTTCAAAATTTAATACCGCAATTTCTGCAATTTAATAGCATTTATTAATAACTCCCAATTTCCATAATTCGTGACATTATACCAATTCTAACAATTCATAATCGAATCGAATTTAACAATTACACAACTTAATTACATTTACATAAGTTACACAATCGAATAGAATTCAACAATTACACAATTTCATCACAATCGAGTCGAACCGAATCGATTTGAATCGAATCGAACCAAATCAACCGAATCGATTTGAATCGAATCGAACCGAATCAACCGAATCAATTCGATTTCAATAATTACACAATTTAATCACAATCGAATCGATTTTAACCGAATCGAACCAAATCGATTTTAACCGAATCGAACCGAATCGATTTTAACCGAATTGATTTGAATCGAATCGAACCGAATCAACTCGATTTCAACAATTACACAACTTAATCGCATTCAATCGAATCGAAAACTTACCCGAGAGAAATGGAGCAATTCCAACGAGGTAGACCGCGGAGAGTTGCGGATTCGTGGGCGGGGAGGTACGAGCGAGAGAGAGAGTGAGCGAGCGAGGGAGAGGAGAGGAGTGGCGCAGCAGCGGCGGAGACAAGGGCGGAGCACCGGCGGCGGGGGTGGGGGCGAACTTGGCTGGGGCTGGGGTTTTTTTTTTCTTTTTCCTGGTTCTGGTGCGGAGGGGAGGCAGAGAAGGGAGAAATGGGGAGAGGGCTCACGGGTTTAAATGCCCACTAGTGGACCGCCCGCCCCTGAGGCGGTTTGCTCACCACTGGACCGCCCGCAGTGGGGGCAGTTTGGTCTCTCTGTGGCCCGCCCGAGGCCCAGGCGGGTTGGTTGTTTTTTGGGCCGCTCCGGGCCCAGGCGGTTGGGTTATTTTAAAAAAAAAAATTGGTTAAGGTTATTTTTAAAATTTAATTTTGTTTTTTGGGTATTAATAAAAATGGCCGAAGAAAAAGCACGATCCCACTTCTCATTAAAAAAAAAATTCATATCCTCCCCCCAAACTAAAGTAAAAGGGATGAAGTCTAAGCTACATGATATATAACGAGAGCACGGTCTGCTAGCTGTTCAAAATTAAATAGTCCGATTTACAAAACTGTTGAGAGAACATTTTTATGTAGTTCAGGTTAAAAATATATATTCTCCATGTCATAAATGTTGATATTGCTCAGATTAAATACTTTCCATCCGTAATAGATCGGACGGTCACTATTTGAAAAGTAACACTATATAAATTTTAGAGCTAGGTTAAAAGTGATTAAAAGCAATTAAAGCCTCTCTCCATTTACATCGTTCTCCTATTATATATTGAACATTAATTATAAAATTTATTTCTCTCCCATTCTCTTCCTTCCTCTACTCCTCTCCATCCAAACTTATACAGCTTTATATACCTTTAAACCACTTTGTATTTTTCATACACATACAGGCGCTCAAAGAAAGAGATCAGGGAGAGAGATGTTAGGAATGCTGTACTCTCCATTTGCGCTGTTCCTAGTACTATGCCTCCTGATAATATCTAATGCTGCACCAGCAACCGCTCAAGCTACGCCCCCAACTGAAGGTATGTTGCATCTGTAAATCTATTACGTACTCTTGTATTCTAACTTTGTACTAAAAGAGGAACATATATAAATATTACGAAGAGGGCAGCAAGGCATACGTCTTTTGCAAAAATTTACATAAATTAAGATTATTACATGATTTTGCTTCATTATGTACGTACTGAAAATCTTTCTTTAAGCAACAGCAACTAAATTTTGGATTAGAATCTTTAATCATAGGTACTTAGACATTTAATAGCTTCTTCTAGAATAGCAATAGTTAACAAAATATTTTCCGACAAGAAAAAGATTTTCAAAATTTGATGGCTGGAGTTATCTAATAAAAAATTCTTAATTTTTTTGTTGATTTTATTTTTTTTAAATAGAACCAAACTTAAATATTTCAACGAAACAAACACAGTGAATTTTGTTTTTTTATGAAAAACAGCTCCACCGATCGATGGAGGCAAAATAGTATTAGTTCCACTGCATACAAAGTAAGTATAGTAAACTGTCTCCATGCCGATCTACATGACCGGGGACGCTATTTTTCATAAAAACTAAATCCAACTTGTTTGTTTCATTGAAATATTCAAGTTTGATTCTATTTAAAAAAAAATCGTTTTTATTACTAGAAGCCCTATATAACTCTAATTGAGAAGTCTAAACCAGTTGAATTACTCTTCCTTACATAATTTTTTTATAAGTGCACATAACAATGATACAAATGCAATATCGTCTTTGTTGTTATCATATTTCTTGTTTGAAAAGAATTTGATCTCTTTAGTCACTCAATAATTCCCCTGATCAATTTTACGAGGAATATACACATAAAGCCAACTTAGTTTTTTGTTTTGTTTTTCTCTTATTTTGAAGGGATCAGAGGGGGCACGGGGAAGGGGAAAGGGGCGGTGTGTTATTTTTTTTCCCTGTTTTAGACGAGACTTTCACTTTCCTTCATATTATTATAAAATTTATAGGGCTTTATAAACATTTTTTTTAATATATCTTTGATTGTAGATTATAGGTTCCTATCTACAAAAATAGAAGAAAAAATAGTAATATCAAATATTTCAAAATTAAGGAACTTTTACTATGATGAATTAATGATAATTATACAAAACTAGATGCAAAAACATTGTTTTTGAATGATTACAAAATAATAATTTTGTACTTATCTAAAAATAAATAAATAAAAATCCAAAAATAAAAAATAAAAAAATTAATTATATTCGTAAGTACATTTTAATATGAAAATTATATTCAGTTCGAATCAATAATTTTAGGCTTTAAAAACAAAAATAAAAAAGGGCAACACACAAATTAAGAGGGACGAAAAACACAATAACCCTTCTCTTTTATAAATTCCATCTATATACTTTTGTAAGCAATTGGTATCCATTGTATACCAATGACTTCATCGTTTTGTAAGTTTATGCATGAAGATTTTTTCTAATATAATTAGTTAGTTAAATTCGTGCACCAAGGGGAGAAATCGGATCTCCTAAAATAACTCAAATTTTGAGTTTAGATCCGGAGTCTCTGATTTGCTCTGATACAAATATAAAAAGAGCTCCGTACATTCTACTTTATACTGAATTGGCCTGAATTCTAATTAAACTGCCCATATTTAATTTAAAAATTGAATTACTTCATTTAGGAAATCCGAAAAAGAGCGGCACGGTATATTTCTCCGAAAAAATATGGAGGAATTTTTTTTAACACTTTAATTTAACCATCTTGATTTTTCTCTTTCTGCCAAATAGAGACCAACTGTTTTTTTTTTTTTTTTTTTTGGGGTTTTGGGAGAGGAGTCGGAGTAGGTCCGATGCCCATTGGACCTACTTTGATTTGATGGATGTTGCGACCATCTAATTGTATAAAGATTTGTGCACTCTGTATTAAAATCTATGTGAATTTTTATTAATTTCTGTACGCACAGATCTTAATACTAATTGTACGGTGATAGAGTTTATTGAACCTAAAAATAGGTCCAATGGACATCGGACCTACTCCTATCTCTTTGGGAGAGCCCCACAAATTATGGAGCATAAGTTCAGCGTGACATTCAGATTGCGTAGTATAAACCCTTTCAAATTTTTGTACTTAGTCGTGGAGAAACTTATATGATATCATCGATCCCTTAATTAATTTGAATTATGGATACATCATTAGTTAGGTCCTCTTCTGTGACATCAGTAGTAGGTAAGGCAAGTTGAAATTTTTTTATTTTGTAAAATTAACGGGATACTATTTTTACGACAGCGACCGAGGAAATTAGAAAATTAATTTGACTTTGTTTTCTTCACACCAAGGACATAGTTTCATTTGACATAATTTCATCCTCGTTTCATTTGACAAATTAGAAAATAACCGAAAAATCCTCGTTTCATTTGACATAATTTCATCCTAATTTGGATCGAACTCTCATTGGTCCCGATCCAAACAATAATGAATCTTTTGTGGCAGCGGATCTTAGCGGATCCTCAAGATATGCGAAATAAATAAATAAAAATTGAATCGGATCAATGATCCCAATATTTCTACGAGTCTTACAAGCCCCGCAATTCTTTCTATTTCTCTACCTCTTTATTTATTATTTTTTTATAAATAAAAAATTATCCTCAATTTACAATATAATTAAACAAAAATCCTTTTTCTCAGGATAATTCTTATATTCATGCATGTAATATAAATATATTTCTTGTCATACGTCAGAAGTGTAAAATTCGTTCGCCACTTTAATAAGATTTGATTGTTATTTCTATTTCTTGAGTTTAATATATTTTAAGAAAAATTTGAATGCTAAAAACTTTCATCTATAATTGATGGAAATAACAAGAGTAGAACTATGGTGTTCTTAAGTTCATCAAATCTCTTTGTGAATTTAATTTTAAAATTTATTGGATTAACTTTAAACGATGAATTTGAATCGTTAAAACCCATTCATCTTATAAGTGATGTACTGATTTTTTTATTTATATCCAAAAAATAAATAAAATTTTAAAAAAATATTCAAACTCCGACAGTATTTTCAAAACTATCCAAATCGGAAAAAAAATTTCCGGTTTCAAAATCAATAACCGGAATTTTTTTCTTCTGGAAACTCAATCCCAAAACCGCAAAAAAAAAATTCCGGTTCCCAATTCCGGAAAAAAAATTCCCAGTTTTTGGTCTCAAAACCAGAATTTTTTTTTTTTCTGGAAATGAGATTTTTCATTTTTTTTTTATAAACTCATTTACTATACATATACATATATTATATATACATGTATTATATTATATATACATATACATTTATTATATTATATATACATATAAATGCATTATATTATATATACATATATTATAAAAAAAATGAGTTTATAAAAAAAAACCAAACAACGTTTATAAACAAAGTACCGATTGTTGTATGCCTACCGTTTGCTCGAAGATAATTGGATTATTTGATTATTGTCGACATATACCATTTGCTCAGAAATAGGCAAACGGACACAATAAATAGTAAATGTGTTTTAAAATAATTATATAAATAATTATTGAATAATCTCTTAGGCTTTTGACTAAACAAAATACCAATCGTTGTATCTACCGTCGAACGAAAACTTAAACTGCATTTTTGAGACAATAAACGACGTTTTTTTTTAAATTATGATGCTTCATAAAACTTTTTAGAACCTTGTTTTTGACATTCAAGAAAATTTTTTCTTCACAAAATTATTTAAATCAAAATATTAAAATCTCTAAAAAAATAAAAAATAGAGGTTATATATGTATATATGATATAATACATTTATATATGAATATATAATACATGTATATATGAATATATAATACATGTATATATGTATATGTATAGTAAATGAGTTTATTAAAAAAAAAATTTGGAAAATCCCATTTTCGGAAAAAAAATTTTCCGGTTTTGTGACCAAAAACTGAAAAAAAATTTCCGAAATTGGAAGCCGGAGTTTTTTTTTCCGGTTTTAGAATTGAGTTTCCGAAAAAATTATTTCCGGTTATTGATGTTGAAACCAAAATTTTTTTTTTCCGGTTTGGATAGTTTTGAAAATACTGTCAGGGTTTGAATATTTTATTAAATTTTATTTATTTTTTGGATATAAATAAAAAAATCGGGTGATGTATCTACATGCGAAAATTATAAAATAATAAAATAATTTTGTATAGATTCAAGTGGTCAAAAAACATTCAAAAAATAAAAGCATTATAATTAATTTATAAACATTTTAATTTTGACCGCTTGACTTTATACTAAATTAATTTGAAAGTTCAAAATTTTTGTATGTTAAGCATCACTCGTATGGTAGATGAGTTTCAACCGTTCAAATTCTTTATTTAAAACCAATCCAATAAATTTTAAAATTGAGTTAAACAAAAAACTTAATAAATTTAATAACAACCTAGTTCTACTCGAATTAACTGATAGGAAATAAATGGACCAGTAGATTTTGTTATAAATTAACATTGTTCCTACTGAGGGCATAACTTGATCCATTAAATCAACAAAATATATTTCCATAATGAGGAGTTCATTTTCCCATTATCTGGGAAATTTAAATGAAAACGAGAAAACATACAAAGGTAGTCACAACTCACGGCCATTTTTATTAATACCCTAAAAAAAAAAAAAATTTAAAATGCATCTGCCATCTGGCTTTTTTCAAAACTGCTCCAATCGTCAGGTCCACAGGTGATCCAGATCCTCTAGCAGACCGCCCGGGTCAAGAGCAGTCCACTAGGGACCAGACCGCCTGGGGTCCGGGCGGTCCTCTATTTTTTTTTTTTTTTAATAGAGATCTTAATATTTTTTATTTAAATAATTTTGTGAAGAAAAAGTTTTTTTGTTTAGAATGTATGCAAAAAAGTAAGACATTTGATATATTTATGGAGTGATGTCGTAACTCTTTATAACTTTGATTTGATTTGTCAGTTGGATATCACAAGTCTAAAGATAACACTAATTAAGAACTTGGTCTTAATTCTAAAAATAAATATTTTATTCAAATATACACATATTATATATACATATATTATATTATAGAGTTTGGCTAGTATAACATCAGTGTCATTTCAATCTATATAACACCAACTCTAGAACCTATCAAATCGACTTCAAACAGTAAATCCAAACCGTTCAAACCGATCTACTTCATTAGTTGTGCGTTTACATACAAAATTTATAACTTTTCGAATTTATTTAGTATTAGATCAAGCGGTCAAATATGTGAGTTTTTAAGTTAATTTTAATACATTATTTTTTCAATATTTTTACTGCTTGATTTGATACTAAAATAACTCGAAAATATAAAAAATTTGTATGTAAACGCATCACACATAATGTAAATTGGTTTGAACGGTTTGAATTAGTCATTCGAAGTCGATTTGATAGGTTTTAGAGTTGGTGTTATGTAAGCTGAAATGACACTGATTATATATATTAGCCAAACTCTATATTATATATACATATATTATACATATATTATATATACATAGCCCATGTGGCCGCAAATGCGGCGCATGCGGCAGCATTTTAAAACACTGAATATATGTATATGTATATCAAATTTGACCTCTGCTGGTAAATCAACAAGTATGGACTAATATAGGGACCAAACTATAAAAGTAATTATACCAGCATGTAGAGCATTAAAAAATACACAGAATTGACATAAATTTCAATTTATTTGGATTTTTTTACCGTTAGTTATGAATTTTCAAAGTTCAGCTTTTAAAAAAACTTTAAACAGCTATAACTCTGGGTAGGAAAGTCGGATGTGTGTGTATGACCACTTTTTGGAAGAGGGGGGATGAGACAGATCCGAATATCACTTTGGGGGTTACTGCCGGACATCCGAAGCATCAGAATTTTAAAAAAAAAAGTCATTTAGTGCCTCAAAAATTCAGTTTAAGTTTTCGTTCGACGGTAGGCATACAACGATCGGTATTTTGTTTAGTCAAAAGACCAAGAGATTATTCAAGAATTATTCATATAATTATTTTAAAATGTATTTACTATTTATTGTGTTCATTTACCTATTTCTGAGCAAATGGTATATGTTGACAGTAATCAAATAATCCAATTATTCATATAATTATTCTCCGAGCAAATGGTATATGTTGATATCATTGAGGCAATCTAACTATATTTTCTTGTGCATATTTGAATAAAATATTTTTTTAGAATCAAGGTCAAGTCCTTAACTAGTGTTATCTTGACACTTGTGATATCCAATTGACAAATCAAATCAAAGTTATAAAGAGGTATGACACTTCATAAATAGATTAAATATATATATATTTTTTTTAACATACACTCTAAATAAGAAATCTTTTTCTTCACAAAATTATTTAAATAAAAAATATTAAGATCTCTAAAAAGAAAAGAAAAAAAAAGAGGGTCATCCGGTCCCTAGTGGACAGCCCCTAACTCGGACGGTCTGCTAGAGGATTTGGACTGTCTGTAAATCTGACGGTAGAGACAGTTTTGAAAAAAAACATATGAAAAGAAAATTTTAATTTTTTTTAGAGTATTAATAAAAATGGCCACACAACTCACAAAAGGAATTCCCTGACAAATGGACAAATTGAATAAACAGTTACATTATGCAGACATCACAAAGAATGTTGACAAAATGCCATATATGTATCATGTGCAGAAATTCAACTATTGTGAACGGAGAGAATTTTCTTCTTTTATATATTATTTTTCCTCTTCTTAAAAACCTACCTATTTTTTATTTTCTGCTTCTAATTAAAATCTCTTATAATTAGAAAAGTTAATAATCTGTTAAAAGTAGAAAGAAATTGCTAGATATTGAAAAAAGATTTTTATTTTATTTGAAGTCCGTAGACTTGTTTAGGCTTGAAATTAATCAGAAATTTGATTCTTTGTTTATTTCAATATTTTATGTTCTCTGTTTTGCTTTGTTTTATTTTGATTTTGGAGTCTAACGTTTTCTTTTCTAAAGAAGAACGAACTTTGAATGAATTATTCGCAAATTTTATGAATATTTTCTGAATTTTACGAACTATTCGTAAATTCTTCTTATTTGTGGAATTGAGTTCTCTAGTTCAGATAATTTCGATTTATTCTTGAATTATACTCAAATTATTTCAAAATTACGAAACTTTGATCCGCCGAACCAAATCCGAATAATTCATTTGTCACTATGAGAGAAACAAAAAACACAGAAGAGCTAGCTCATGAGGTACTACAGACGTAGAAAGTGATCCTAACAGCTTGATCAGAAACAAGATCTACATATTTCTCAGTTTTTTTTTCTTTTTTTTGGCGCTTTACCAGTACTTTATTTGTTACTCACAGGCACTTTGTTTGCTTTATTTTGTTTTTCAACTTTGATTACTTTGATTTCAAGCTTCAATGTTTTGAGCTATTTGTTCTAGAGTGAGTCTATGATATTATGCATATTACATGTTGGTTCATAATATAATTAATATTTTTGTTTTTAAAATTCTAACGATCGATTCGAACCGTTCAATATAATTCTCATATGAATATGTACTTGTAGATTGAATTATATATATATATATTTTTATATGAAAATTCTGGACCATCCAAAAATATTATTTTTCTATCTACTTTTAAAAATAGTAAACAAATCTAAATTATATAAAATTCGATTTGCATGTACATATTTATATAAAATTATGTTAAACGGTTCGGATCAAGCATTAGATTTAAAAATAAAAATATTAATTTGTGTTACAGATCAAATCATGCTATGTATATGCATAGTACCATAAACTCACTCTTTTTTTCTATGTTATATTTAGAGTGTTACAAAATTCTTATGGGCAGTAATCAATGAAATCAAATGAGGCATGATTTTTTTTTTTTTTTACACAATACCAACAAAAGTTATCAAATTGAATTTACGACACTCAAAAGTCCAAACAATTTTCATATATATAATCACTACCCTATCAAAAATATTAAATTTTCCTTTTATGCTACACTGTTTATATGAGAATTACTTTGTCTATTTAATTTCTTAATTTATACCGATATTTAATTGACAACAAAAATAAGAAATAATTTAAAGAGAATGAAATTGTATTTCTTAATAACTTAATTGTTGCCCTCAAAATACGCCTCCCTACATGTAATACCTCCTTAATATCTTTTATATTTTTTATTTATTTATTCGCTACAGTGTCTGCGTTGAATGCCATATTGGGGAGGTGGGGAAAGAAGGCTAATTTCAATTGGAATATAAGTGGTGAACCGTGTAGCGGGTGGGCTATAGACTCCACAGATATCGACAACAATCCATACTTCAATCCAGGAATTAAGTGTCTCTGCACCTACGACTCCAACAAAACATGCCACATTGTCAAGTTGTAAGTTCATTCAAATTATACATGTCTGTCTAGATGTATAGACTCTGGAGTCTGCTTCATTTGAAATGGTTCATGTTCGAAATATGTTAATTAACTTGCAAAGTTTTAACCCACTAACCTTAAATTTTTTTTATTTTTTTATTTTTTTGTGTGCGCGCAAAGTTTAGCTATCTGACTAATGAACTTATTACACGAACTTACGAGGTTGAATTGTGCTCATTCACTTGAATTTTTTTTTAAACCATAATAAGAGAAAAAAAAAAGATTTCTATGAAACCAATATGATTATTTTTTTTTACAAAAATCATAAAAATCGAAATGCCATTTTGGTCCCCTCCCCTTTTTTTGGGGACCAAAATGGCATTTCAATCTCAGCCGTTTTCACAGTTTTTGAGAAAAAAATACGTTGAAAAATTGTAAAAATATCTGAGACCGAATTGTCATTTCGGTTCCAAAAAAAAGTTCGAGACCGAATGACATTTCAGTTCTTATGATTTTTGTAAAAAAAAAAATAATCATGTTGGTTTCATAAAAATCTTTTTTCTAATTATGGTTTATAAAAAAATTCCATTGACTTAGGTCACGCTTTACTACCGGTGGCACAGTTATACATTTTGTGATCACACCAAAAGTTTTGTCAAACTCTCTAGATTTATTTTTCATTTTCATTCAACAGATTAAAAATGGTTTAAAAATAAATTAATTGTAAGAATGTGGTTTTTGTATGATTTGAATGAATATTAAATTTTGTACTATTGTAAGAATCATTCGAGATTTCAGCAAATTTTAGTAAATAGAGCTAAATAAATGCTGTTCGCAACATTTAGATTGGCCAGTTAAGATTATATTTGAGCTGCTGGGCATGAAGTCAAGTAAATTGGGACTATTTTCTGAATTTCATTCCAAAAAACATATTAAAAGATAAATTTAAAATAACATTTTTTATCGAAAATTTACATACTATTTTTTTTTAAATTGTTAAAATTTTCTCTAATAAAAAAAACATAATTAGGTGTAAGAATTTATACAGAGTAATATATATAAAAGAGTCGTATCATTAAAAAAATTACATAATACCTTAGGCATAACACAACACACACATACTTTTAAATGAAGAAAGAGAAGCAAAAATATATTAAGCATGACATGGCATGGCTAAGAAAAATTAACGCCCAACCATTTTTATGAAAATGCATGTTAATTGTCTCATTCAAGTAGTGTAGTCAGGCATCATCTGAAAATTCGATCTAAAACAGTCAAGGCCAATTACATGACATTGTAGTTTCAATACTAGTTGCAATAATGATCTTTGCTTGGATGCTTGCACGATATTGATGTGCACTATAGAATTCGCTCGCACAAATTGTGATACACCGTGCATTCAAATTTTGTATAGAATTTACTTTTATCCTGAACGACAAACACCGCAAAGAACTGCCAATGCACTTATTAATATTGCTTGCGCACTAATTGACGCAACGCAAAATGTTAACCATGTTCAAATTTTTAATTGCGTCCGAAAGGATGAATCATGTATAAATTTGAATTTGTATACAGAACACTCTTTTTGCATATTAAAGTTTGTGCGTACGAATTGCATCTAGCGCATCAAAAATCACATGAACGTCCGGGCAAGTGTTAGATAATTGTTTTCGGAGCGATAGTCAGCAAACATCTAAAATATTTGGTTTTATGCTCTTTAATTTGTTAGTTTGTTTAATCTTTTGTTTTAGTGTTTATGCATTGTTTTGTTTAAACTTTTCTTAAGAATTGATTCAATTAATATTTGTTTCATATTTTACATTATTTTTATTTTTTTCTTTTCTCTTGGAATTAACACAGGAGAGTGTATGCGTTGAATGTGGAGGGAACTATACCAGATGAACTTCAAGTTCTGACCTACCTTTCTGACTTGTAATAAAGTTTGCTAATTATCCCTTCTTTTTTCCTACTCTTACAGTTGTTCTCCCGACTACTTTTTTTTTTTTTGAGAAATTGGTAGTGGCTGCCAAACTTTATTGATGAGAATATTTACATAACAGTCCCCAAATGAACTGAATTTACATCATTTCTTAAGAAAAAACTTTCTAACTGATACCCTTGCAGTATCACTATACCATCACTCTCAGCCTTTCAAAGAATTTACTTGCTCTTCCTTGGGCATAACACAACACATACTTGGTGTTCCCTTTCTGCTCCATGTATTTGGTGTTTCTAGCATCATAATTTACTTTTAAGAAATAGCTTTTTAGAAATGAGCATCCGATGGGAATGGGACCCAAATTGGTTCAATGCCTGTTCAGAACCGTCCAATTATTAATGATTCACATGCGCTTGATCCACACGAATATTGAAGCAGTGTACACAAATATTGATACAAATCAGATAGTTCTGATCATACATTGGTCCGATACCCATTGGACATGTCCCCGCTGTCATACCCCGCTTCCCTTGTCTAGCTAGTAGCTGTTTTTATTATCATATGATAACTATTTTGTCTTTAGCTAAAGATTAGGCCTGCTCTTATTGAGCCCTGCCTTCCAGGGCTTCATTGACCTACAAATAAATCATGGTAGAATCTTTAGAGGCCTTGGTCTTGATTATGTTTTAGGTTTAGGATCTATGATTCTAATACTTTGGTACCCAAAATCAAAGATGTTTTAAGATGAAATGTGGTAAGAGTCACCTCTGGTAATCACCAGATACATATCTTTATGTCTGGAATCCCATTTGTTCCAAATTTGAATCTGGTTTTCTGGTTGAAAATACAGAAAGTATATTTTAATATCTTAATCATGTTTAAACTATATCTGTATTTATATTGGTGTTTGTTTGTTATCATGTTGTAAGAATTCAGCTTCATTGACGTTTCAGGAACTTGGGCCAAAATTATTTAACAGGTCCTATACCCGCATTCGTGGGGAACATGACTCCCATGCAATACATGTAAATGATACTTTTTAGATAAATTAAGAATGTATTTCTAAAAGAAGAATTTTAAACTTCTTTGTATATAATCGTTTTCTCTTGACATCCCAAATACCAGAAACTTAGGCACCAATGCTTTGTCGGGTACAATTCCAAAGGAATTAGGCAACCTTCAAAACCTCAAATCACTGTAAGATTTCGCTTTCGTAGTTGAGAAAAGAAACCACAAAAAAAAATTTAAGTCCCACAACTAAATAATTTATGTAATTCCGTTAATTTTAATTTTCCTATTGCAGGGGAATGGGAGCTAACAACTTCAGTGGATCAGTACCAGACGAATTCGGGAACTTAACAAGTCTTGAACAACTGTTAAGTTTTTTTCATATATTTTTTTGTGATATCTTATATATATATTTTTTCTAATTACATGAAAGGAAGAAACACTATAATACAAATAATAACTAATTTCTATGTTTTGCAGCTATATGGCTAGTTCTGGTCTCAGCGGAGAATTACCAAAAACTCTAACTAATCTTAAGAACATGAAGATCCTGTAATTTCTCTAAAATATTTTTATTGTTTAAATTTTGTTATTTTTATTGTATGATAATAAGTGTCATTTATCATTTCTAGGCGAGCATCAGATTGCACTTTTACTGGAAAAATACCTGACTACATTGGTACCAGCTGGACATCATTGCAAGAATTGTATGCTCTCTCTCTTTCTCTAACTCTCATAATGTCTGGTTAAAAAAACAATTTTTTAAACATACAGAAAAATGGCAAAGTCCTAGATCTGAATTTGAACCTTAAGCTAACCCTATTATTTCTATAAATGAATAATGAAAACTTGACTGAATTGGACCTGAATGATGCGAAACCCACGTGGACATAAAATGTGATTCATCAGAAGTCCAAAGTAGATTGCACCTACACTTTTGTTTGAGTAAAAATGATTGCACCTACACTTAAACGCAACCTGAGAAATCTGACAGAGAATACTCAAGCTGAGACACTAAATTTTTACCCCATGAAATTAATTCGAAGCTTGTCAATGACCTTAATAATCCAGCACTACAATGAAATTTACTTGGCCAAACAAACCAGATTCGACTCGATCTAAAACCAATCTGACCATTTTGCGCCTCTGCTACCCAAGTATTTCCAAATACCATAACCAGATAGAAAAACTATCTACCACAGAAATGCAAGCTGATAATACAGAAGGATTATTTTAATAAATCTGCTCTTTTTTAGGTACCTAAGATGTTTTGACGAAGGAAGTATTCTAAGAAATTAAGTGTTCAAAATTTCAGGCGGTTTCAAGGAAATTCTTTTGAAGGGCCAATTCCATCAGGTCTTTCAAACCTGGTCCAGTTAACTAGTCTGTAAGTTTCTTCGAAGTTGAAGTTTTAATATACAACAGTTTTTTTTTACAAGTCACTATTACAAATACAGTATGTTATTTACTTCTCTGTGTGTGTGTGTGTGTGCATATGTGTTTGAATGAAGACGGATTGGGGATATAACAAGCGATGCTAGCTCGACGTTGGATTTTATCAGCAACATGACATCTTTGAGCACTTTGTATGTGTTTCAATTCAGTTCAATCTCTCTTAGCACATGCTATTAATATACTCAGTATAAAGTTCCTCCAGCATGCTAATCTCAAAGTTTACCTTGCAGAATCTTAAGGAACTGCAAGATAGCAGATACTCTCCCGGCAGATTTCTCTAAATACCAAAAATTGCAGAAATTGTATGAATTCAAAAATTCTTTTAATTTTTTAACAAAACTGAAACCTTTCATGTTTTTCCTTGCGATTATTTATTTTGTACTTCATTTTTCTAACAGGGATTTGAGTTTTAATAATATAACCGGTGAGGTGCCCCAGTCTCTTTTCAGTTTAAGCACTCTCAATTACTTGTAAGAGTTCTCTTTGCTGTTTAATTGGTTTAAATTTTCAATAAGTTACTTATTTTATTTTTGTAGTTTTAATATATATATGTTTATTTGTTTTGGCATAGATTTCTAGGAAACAATAGCCTCAGTGGTGGCTTGCCATCTCAAAAAAGCCCTTCCCTCCTCAACATGTGTGCTCTTGTTTGCTTTTCTATTTTGCTTTGCTCTTTTTTCTTTAACGTGAAATAAAATATTTGGATACAATTCTAGCATATATCTAACTTTTTATAATACATATTTTTTTATCAAAGATATTTGTTCATATTAAAAAATTAATCTTATAGATGTATATTTATTTATTTAGATAGGATGTTTTGAGCCAATTAAGAACTCAATTGGTCATTCATCATAAAACCATTAAAATTTTGCTGTTAAATATTTTAAATTTTTTCACGAGAGAACAATTTTTTTTTTTTAAATCAGTTCAAATTTGATCTATAAGCTATTTCAGAAATTAAAAAAAAAAAATACAAGTGAATATTCATGAAAGTTAGATGTAACCCCCCCCCCCCCCCCCCCATAATTTAAATTTCTCAAATTTGTCCTTAAAATATTCAATTTTATTTCCGTCCCTGGATGTAACAACCTGTATAATAATTTAGTTTTTCTTCTGTTTCTTCTTCGTAGAGATTTGTCGTACAATCAAATTTCAGGAACTTTCCCTTCTTGGGTTACTAGAAATGATAATTTGCAACTGTAAGTTTTCTCACATCTCCTAGGGTCATTTCTTTTTTCATAGGATTTGTTTTAGAATTTCTATTACTGACAGTTCGATCCTCCAATAAAAAGTTTCATTATCCAAATTAAATTATTATTGCTGTCAGTTCCCTTAATTTTAATCACAAATAGCCATAGAATACAGCTCTATCTGTAATAGGACTGGTTATTTAGTTATTCAATTAAGTTTATTGAAAAGAAGTCTTTTTTGTTTTGTTTTCTGTGAAGTAATTTGGTCGCGAACAACTTCATCATAGGTAGCTCCAATAGCAGGTATCTACAGTACTATTTTTCTTTTTCCTAATTTTACATATGATGATTGATTGATTTTATTCATTTATTTGTTTCACTTTCCATATTTACTAAGTTCTTTAAAAATTATAAATTTACAACAAATTGTAGTATCCTGCCTTCTGGTTTAGAATGCCTTCAGCGAGATATACCCTGTCACAAGGGCTCTCCTATTTGTAACCCTCTCTCTCTCTCTCTCTCTCTCTACATGTGATTATTATGCACATATCTCTTCTAAACCAGTAAACTTATGAGAAAAACACAATTCAGATTCATCTTTCGCGATAAGATGTGGTGGACCGACATCCTTGACTAAAGATGGGATCATGTACCAACCAGATAATGCCAACCTTGCAGCCGCTTCATATTATGTGACACGTATGTTCTTTATACCCATACATGACCATTGTCTGATACCATGCTAGCATTGCTCAGGGATATTTAGAGGGACATGGAGGGGCTGGAGCCTCCTCAGTCCCGATACCAAACGCTCTCAGTCATGTATGTGATATGCATTAACAGGGGAGCAAGTACTTTATAGACAATATATATCAAAAATAGTAATCAGTCCTCCCATAGCTTGATCATGCTTCGGGATGAGCTACTCATTGCATGTGCCGGTACAAATCAAAACAAAGCACTGTCCTCACAAGAGACAATTCAGAAGTACATGGATAATAATACATTTCATAGCAAATTTATATACTTTGTACAAGGATTACAGTCTGGCCTTTCGGTCTCTTCAAGTACAGTAAGATTCATACAAACAGAAACAAACTGCGAACTCTAAAATATTTGCAATTTTGTAATTATTTGTTCCTTCTTTTATTTATTTGTTATTTATTTTCAGGTGCAACTCGATGGGGGGTAAGCAATGTGGGGGCATTTGCAGAAGCACCCAATACTACTTACATAATTGGAGTTCAACCTCAAGACCAAAATAAGCTAGAATCTGACTTATTTAAGAATTCACGAATGTCACCTTCTTCTTTGAGATATTATGGGTTCGGTCTTGAAAATGGAAACTATACCGTTAAGCTTCAATTTGCTGAGATTGCATACCCAAATCCACCCCCACCTGTTTGGCAGAGTGTAGGGAGAAGGATTTTTGATATCTATATCCAGGTTTGTGCAATCTAACTTTTGTAAATGATGTCGGTACCTTCCTGCGTAGCAACAATGAAAAATGAAATTGCAGGTAATAATAGAAAAAATGGGAAATAATTGTTTGCTACTGGCATACTGGTATCATGACAGCTCATACCTCCCCGTACCATACTTCTGGTTTTGGTCTCTATTGTTTGTTTAGGTGTAGTTTTATTTTTTAATTCAGGCTGTAAATATTTTCTATTAGCATAAAACAAATTTATAATTATCATTTATACAGACACTGCGTTGTTTGTCCTCTGTGCTTATACAAAGCTTTATTCTTTTTAGAGAGATTAGTACAAAACCCCATATCTGTAAAAAAGCAAGCCAGTTTTGGTAATTTGGGAATAGAGAAAGGACATGAAACTGTTCTTATATCTTATATACTTATACTTCCTTATTTTTGACCAATTTGTTTTATGCATTTTTAACTAATTGTTGTAGGGAGTTCTAAAAGAAAAAAATTTTGATATAAGAAGAGAGGCTGGTGGAAATTCCTTTGCAGCAGTTGTGAAAAACTATACTGTACCAGTTACAGATAATTTTATGGAAATTCATTTCTTTTGGACTGGCAAAGGCACTTGTTGCGTGCCAACCCAAGGCTATTATGGTCCTGCCATCTCAGCTATAAGTGTTTTTCCTTTTGGTCTCTCTCTCTCTCTTTGTGTGTTTTTTTTTGTAAACCTTGCAGCAACTGCCAGTCCCTTTCTCTCTCTCTTTATCCTTCCTCCTTTCTTGTGGGAAATTGGACACAGACTACAGTACAAACAAACTGGAAAAATAACTAATATTTGGCTCGTTAATTGATGAAGTTTCAAACTTACCAAAGCAATTGTTATATAATTACCTCCCACTTCTTTTTGACTCTGAAATTGTTAAACTTTTCAGACTTCATCCCTACCGTTTCGAACAGAGAACCAGGCTCAGGAAAGGGAAGAAGTAAATCGGGTATGATTCTAGGGGTTGCAGCTGGGATAGCAGTTATAGGGCTTATTACAGTAATTTCAATTCTATTTTGGAGACGCAAGAAGATAATTGCAGAAATAAACAAAGGTACAATACTGCTATATTTTCATATCATATTTAGAAGGTCAATAAAACTGGCCGGGACATGGTTAGGTTTGTTGGATTTTATTTAAATCATATTTCTTTTCCTAGCTTGTAACCCTATTCTATTGTTTTTTCAGAATTATTGGGGATAATGAATAGACCTGATGTGTTTAGTTATACCGAACTGAGAGATGCTACTGATGCATTTGATGCAGCTAATATTCTTGGACAAGGTGGATATGGCCCCGTTTACAAGGTACCTATCTCTCTGTTTTACAAATTTATTTTACAATGATACAATAACAGGTATAGTCTTTTCTCTAAGTTTTGAGTTTGTTTCCTAAAATCATTGTATAGGGAAAATTGTCAGATGGCCGCATTGTTGCAGTCAAGCAGTTATCAGTAACATCGCACCAAGGAAAAGAACAATTTGTAACAGAAATATCCACCATATCAGCTGTGCAACAGAAAAACCTAGTAAAATTGTATGGATGCTGCATTGAAGGAAACAAACCCCTTTTGGTCTATGAATACTTGGAAAACAGAAGCCTAGATCAAGCCCTCTTTGGTATGTAACAGAACTTGTAATTTGCAACCAGCACTTGGCTCTCTATTAAAATCTCAATGTACAATTCTGCCTGAATCTAATCTCCTCAACTACTCCTAATATGCAACATAACCTAATTAATCCTAAGGTTTACAATCAATCTCAAATTACCCAATTTTTCCTCCCTTGACCCTTATATTGAGCATCAAGTAATCAAGCTTTTCTGATCTCTCACTTGTGCAATTAGAATTCAGTTTTGCCAAATAGGCCCCGATTATTAGCTAAATTTGAAATTTTCCACTAGTTGTCTTCAATTATCTAGTTGTAGCATTCATCGATACCCACAATATTCCTAAGTAATATTTTTTATTTGACTCTATTTTTCTACTTAATTACAGGGCAAAGTAGTTTGTACCTTGATTGGGCAACTCGGTTCGAAATATGTCTTGGCGTGGCACATGGCCTGACTTATCTGCATGAGAAGTCCAATGTCAAAATTGTACATAGAGATATTAAAGCGAGTAATATACTACTAGATGCAGATCTTAACCCCAAAATATCTGATTTTGGTTTGGCCAAACTTTATGATGATAAGAAGACCCATATCAATACTAGAGTAGCTGGCACAATGTAAGTCTCTACTCTATCGTTGTACATATGGAAAACCAGCATATACTGTACCATTTCAAAATCAAAATGTTATATCATGACTCTCAATACAATTGTACAATATACCACTTTGTTGTTC